>CBVK0100020731.1:0-36299 GCA_900067695.1 Picea abies
CATGTGTGTGTGTGTGGGTGTGTCAGATACGACAATTGCGTCTGACGATCCCTTCACCTAGAGCTCTGTCGGGTGCTTTCCTAGGGGGGTCCCAGAGGGGGCCAGGTATGCCCCCCTTTGGTTACGCGCAGCGTTCGGGGCAGCGCCCCGAAATTTTTTTTTGGGCGGTTTTTTGCTATTTTTAGCGGATTTGTAAATTAATCCCGGATTAAGGGATTAGGGTTTTGGTATCTATGGAATACCTAAAAACATTTTATATATTTTATGGCGAATGGTGAAATCCAATATAATGAAAATAAAAAAGGTTTTCCCGGTTGAGGGTTTCCGGTATAAAATCTCTGTGTACTCTGTGTATGAGCGATTGATTAATTTCTGTATTGCTTAAGAATCTATATGCATTGCTTTACTTCGCAGGTTTAAAAATTACACCCTTTGGCTATTTGCTTGCGGTTGTCATTTCATTGATGTCGTCGACGGCTGCTGGAATCCTGGCAATTGCATGTTGCCTTTCGTTGATAGCCTGCTTCAATTCCCTTTCGAGCCATTCTTCAATGTAGCTTCTCATTGGGGCGACGTTGATCACATTCCAGATTTTTATGTTGAAAAGATCGTTTTCTAATTCTCTGAAGTCGATAGAAAGATTATACAGAGCCTAGTGAATTTCCTCATTATGTACTAAATAGTCGACTATCCAGTCGTCGACGTGAGCTTGATCATATTCAAGGATGTTGTAAAACTTTTCCAAAGACAACGCCTTAAACATATCAACCTGTTTATCAAACTCTTCCCTAGTTAAGGGCAATGAGTTTGCGATTGAGTCAGTGTCTTGGAAGTCATTAGTCTTTCCAACTAAGTTTATTCTTGACAACCTTATTTATCTTTCTTTGATATGGCTTGTTCACATGACTGAACAATGAGATGCAGGTTCTTCACTTTTTCTTTCCAACATGCATTTAATTGACCGATCCGGTTTTTGGATGGAAGATCTTGTTGTCTTCTTTTTCTTTATGTCATATTGTTGACAATGGTGCCAAAAGGAAGCACCATCTTTAAATAGAATTTTTCTTCATCTTTTGACTCCGCCTGCAAATGTTCGAGCAAACTATGTGCCCTGGTTCCAAGGGAAGTGATGGTTTGTGATGTTTTGCACGCCTCGGTAACCAGTTCCATTCTTTTCTTGATATTATTCTCCAAATATCCTCTACAGGATGTGAGGAGGCTGGAGGATGCTTTTAAGTTGGTTGTAGGGGTGGTAGGCATGGCTATTGCCAAAGGATTGACAAGCAATGCCATAGGAATCAAAGCCTCTTCCAATTCCTTGACTCAGTGCTTCGGTCTGTCATTCTCGGCCTCGATTCCTCCAATGGAATCATGAAGTGCATCTTTGCTTGCGTTGTGAAGTTGAAAGATTTGGGACGGCCGCATGTTGGCAAGGTCAACCTCTAAACGAGATTTTCCTTTCTTATTTTTTACATCTTTTTTCTCAATTATCAATTTTTTGGACTGGCTGTCAAAAACAACGCTCTGGAACATGAAGGATTCATCTTCGTCAAAATTTTTGGTATTAGATATGTCCATTGGACGGCTATGCTGGATGGTGTCTCCGGGATGATCAAGGTAGCGGAGCATGGTATATAGATCAGTGTCAAGTTCCATGTTCTCACTCTGAATTTCCAAATCTTTCGCCTGTCCCACATTTTTTTTTCTCTTCTTCTCTACTGGAAGCTTGTGAGAAATATTAATTTTAGACTGAGGAGGGTTGTTATCTCCTCCTTCGTTTAAAGAAATCTGAGTTGCTTTGTTGCTGTGGTGGGCCGTTGGAGCGATGCTCTGGGATGTCGTACTTTTTTTAGTGTTATTTTTCGATTGAACACTCTTGTCACCGGGGCATTTCCCCTGTTGTGTGTACAATTTTGTGCAGCTTTGCACTATGTCTAGGTCGTCAGCATCAGAAGCAGGAGCGTTGTCGTCAATGTCTCTGTTTTCGGGCAGGTGGTTTTTGAAAAAACAATTGTCGAGGCCAAGTGTTTGTAGATGTTGTCGAAAAATATTATCGCAGTCGAACCCTCTTATGCTTTCAGCATATCTCAGGTTGAAGATGATAGAATGCACTATGAATTCGTTAATTTTGTTGACGTTTTTCAATACGAACTCCCCTACTTTCCAAGGCAGAGGAATGAACTGTTTTTTTTTCTTCTTTTGCAATAGATGCAACAAGTAGTTGTATTGTCGTGCTACTTCTGCAACAAACATTATGTTCGTAATGTGACATGGAAGGAGAGCAGGTTTTTCCATGGAGCCAAAAATTCTTATCACAGTGTAATTATCCAAATGTTCAAGTGTCCCCTTCCTGTCCAAAAAACTGGTTGCCTGTTCAGATATGCGGGGTGAATCTTCTCCTAACAACAAAACTTTGAAAACAAACACGAAGCCATTAAAAACCTCATAAAAACAGTGGGAAGCCTTGTGCTTCCAAAAGGCCTAGTACCAGAATGTTACTGGGTCGAATTCTCAGTTGACATTCTTGGACAGAGACAGTTGTGGAAAGTGACAGCAATGCGCTATCACAAAAACTAAGTAGGACGACATATAGAATTTATTTTCCCTTTTGAAGCTTGACAATTGGGAACATATTTCATGGGAAATTAACTTGCCCCAATGAAAAATGGCTTGTTCGTTAACTATGAAATACAAAATATAAAGAGCCATTCGAGAAACAGTTGTTGTGGACTCATGTCCCGTTATTCTTGTAAACAACAAGGAAATTCCGTGGAATGGATTTCTAAATGAACTAACCTGCAAGCTTGTGATATCTTCAAGAACTAGAATCGAGTCTTCCCAAAAATGGGGCAAGAAGTCCAACCTGTTATTATGCTTTGCTAGGAACTATTTGCAATCTTCTCCTTTGAACGTCAATGTTGGCTCTAGCAATCTTAACATCTGGCGAAAGACCTGAGGTGACAAAGAAACAAAAGAGTAGTCCCGCAGTGGAATAATTCTTTTGTTTGAAATAAATTTATCAGCACACCAAGAGACTAGGTCCTTACAGTCAAAAACCTCAGGGACACAGCCTGCACAAGCAATCCCAGAGGTTCAAATTACTTGTTTCTCTGCGGCAGAGGTTGAGTAATAAGAATATGCCCTGGACCACTGGAAGCTCAGGTCCTCGCGCTTGAATATGTTCACTGTATCTCCACAGAATTGTTGTCGAGCTGATGCCATAGGTTTATGAGAACGTTGGTTTGCTCCAGATGATGGTTGAAATGAACACTTAGAGTCGATACTGTAACTCTTCGCTAAATTTGGGTTAAATGATTATGAATGGGAAAGCTCCTCGAGCCTTTCGCTAATTAATGACAATTTGTATGGGTGGTGCATGATGAACTGTTAGCAGTAAAGCCTACTTATTGCATATTTAGAAATGCGAAGGTGGTGGGTACAACGAAGAGAAATTAAGGATTGGAGGTTTCGTGAACATGCCAAGGCGGCGACATGCGAACGACACTTCATGATTTTGAAATCAACACTCGAAAGGGATAATATAACCCCGCACAAATCTTGGTTTAATGCGCATTAATCGGAGATCTCCTCAATCATTTTTCCCATCAAGGACAATCTATACGGTTCGTGCATGATGAGATATTAGAAATAAATGTCAGTAATTGCATATTTAGAAACAAGATATGTATATATATATATATATATATAAACAATTTTTTTTTCTTTTATTATAGACAAGTGTGAAGGTCATGGACACGGTAGAGAGAAAGGAAAGAATGGCAAGGTCCGAAAAGCGGTCGGACGAGATTCAAAAAAGGGTTACGGGGATACTCAGGAGAGGCGAGTGTTCCACGATCAAATTTTATGTATCAGAATTTTTGACTGCAAAACGTGTAAAACGGAAGAGAGCATGATGGGGAAGTTTAGCGGTTGGTTTGCATATTTGCGGAATTCCGGAAAAGTGGCTAAGTATGGAATAGGGAAACGGTCGGGCGGACTCATTCTCGGAAGCGAGGATTGAAATTTCCGTGAACGGACCAACCCGACGACGCGTAATATGTTCACTGTATCTCCACAGAACTATTATCAAGTTGATGCCATAGGTTTATGAGAACGTTGGTTTTACTCCAGATGATGGTTGAAATGAACAATTAGAGCCGTTAATGTAACTCTCTGCTAAATATTGGTTAAATGATTATGAATGTGAAAGCTCTTCGAGCCTTTCGCTAATTAATGACAATCTGTATGGGTGGTGCATGATGAACTGTTAGCAGTAAAGCCTACTTATTGTATATTTAGAAATGTGAAGGTGGTGGGTACGACGAAGAGCAATTAAGGATTGGAGGTTTCGTGAACGTGCCAAGGCGGCGACGTGCGAACGACACTTCATGATTTTGAAATCAACACTTGGAAGGGATAATATAACCCCCCACAAATCTTGGTTTAATGCGCATTAATGGGAGATCTCCTCAAGCCTTTTGCCCATCAATGACAATCTATACGGTTCGTGCATGATGAGCTGTTAGAAATAAATGTCAGTAATTGCATATTTAGAAACAAGATATATATATATAACAAATTTTTTTTTCTTTTATTATAGACAAGTGTGAAGGTCACGGACATGGCAGAGAGAAAGGAAAGAATGGCAAGGTCTGAAAAGCGGTTGGACGGGATTCAGAAAAGGGTTATGGGGATACTCAGGAGAGGCGAGTGTTCCACGGTCAAATTTTATGTATCGGAATTTTTTACCGCAAAACATGTAAAACGGAAGAGAGCATGATGGGGAAGTTTAGCGGTTGGTTTGTATATTTACAGAATTCCAGGAAAGTGGCTAAGTATGGAATAGGGAAATGGTCGGGCGGACTCGTTCTTGGAAGCAAGGATTGAAATTTTTGTGAACGGACCAACCCCACGACACACAATATGTTCACTGTATCTCCACATAACTATTGTCGAGTTGATGCCATAGGTTTATGAGAATGTTGGTTTGCTCCATATGATGGTTGAAATGAACACTTAGAGTCAATAATGTAACTCTCTGCTAAATCTTGGTTAAATGGTTATGAATGGGAAAGATCCTCGAGCCTTTCGCTGATTAATGACAATCTGTATGGGTGGTGCATGATGAACTCTTAGCAGTAAAGCCTACTTATTGCATATTTAGAAATGCGAAGCTGGCGGGTATGGTGAAGAGCAATTAAGGATTGGAGGTTTTGTGAATGTGCCAAGGCAACGACGTGCAAACGAGACTTCATGATTTTGAAATCAACACTCGAAAGGGATAATATAACCCCCCGCAAATCTTGGTTTAATGCACATTAATGGGAGATCTCCTCAAGCCTTTTGCCCATCAATGACAATCTATATGGTTCATGCATGATGAGCTATTAGAAATAAATGTCAGTAATTGCATATTTAGAAACAAGATACGTATATATATATATATAAACAATTTTTTTTCTTTTATTATAGACAAGTGTGAAGCTCACGGACACGGCAGAGAGAAATGAAAGAATGGCAAGGTCTGAAAAGTGGTCGAACGGGATTCAAAAAAGGGTTACAGGGATACTTAGGAGAGGCGAGTGTTCCACGGTCAAATTTTATGTATCGGAATTTTTTACTGCAAAACGTGTAAAACGGAAGAGAGCATGATGGGGAAGTTTAGCGGTTGGTTTGTATATTTGCGGAATTCCGAGAAAGTGGCTAAGTATGGAATAGGGAAATGGTCAGGCGGACTCGTTCTCGGAAGCGAGGATTGAAATTTTCGTGAACGGACCAACCCGACGACGTGCAAATGACATTCCATGATGTTTGAAATTAATGCTTGCTAATTGCATGCCTAGAAATAAGATCTTATATATAATTGCTAATTGCTAATTGCAAAAGGGCACGGGCATAGGAAACAACAATTAGGAACTGATTATTTCTTGAACCCGCCAAACCGACGATCCGGGAAAGAAATTCGAAGAAATGGCGAAGTAAGGAAAGCAGACAGACGGGCTTCAAAATGGGGTGACAATAGTTCCATAGAAGACGTGAGGGACCGATGGTTAAATTGTATTTCTTGGAAGTTTTCAGTGCAAAATGTATACGACGGAAGAGGGCATGATAGGTAGACCATAATACGAAAGAGGGTATGATCTGAGTCCGGTTGTAAATTTGTATATCGCGGAAGTGATAGTGCTATTCGCAGGTCATGTAACAATAGAAGTCCAATCTAGAGCCCACCTACCAGGAATCCACGGTCAGAGAAGTGTCTTGCTATGGAATGGGGAAGCGGTCGGTCGGTGTCGCGATATAAGAGCACTAGTGCAAGCGTGAACCCGCAAGTCCGCCCACACGTGCAGCAAGACATTTTCGAAAAAATGAATAAGTGACGAGAAAGATAAATTTCAGGGAAGAGAGAAACAGATATTTGGCTAAGTATAGAAGACAGAAAAGAAGGTCCAATATATTCACATCTGTAACAGATATCCCATTTTCCTGCCAAGATGTATACTTGGAAAGAAGTTCAAAGGTGGCGGGCACAGAAAACAATGACTAGGAATATGATATGTGTGTTTACTTGGTTCTTGGTTGTATGTTTCGTTAATTTGTATATTGCAAAACTCCGAGTCATTTTTTTAGCCAGACAGCCCGCAAGTCTGACTATCAATTTGTATAGTGTGGAACTCTAGGTGTTGTTTGTAGGACACGGAACTATAGAGGAAATGATTTTCCCTTTAATATAGCTTCTATGACGCAAATGTGGTATGGCTCGTTTTAGCACTTTTCCATCCGTAAACAATGGCAATATTGAGCCCACCAGCCCTGGAGCCCGTGTGTCAATTTGTATATCGCGGAGCTTCGAATGTTGTTTGGAGGTCACGAAAAAATAGAAGTGCAATGTTGAGCCAACCAGCGCGCAAGTCCGCCTATCAATTTGTATATCACAGAACTATGGGTGCTACTTGTAGGACACGAACCAACAGAAGGAAATTTAGAGAAAGGCGAAGCGTTTGACAGAAACGCGTGAATCCGCCAAGCCGTGCAACAAGGCATTTTCAGGTATAAAAAAAAAAGGCGGATGGCAGTTTTCGTAAGCGCGAATTGGTTTCAAAGAAGCCCCATTGTTGCAAAACCATCATTTTCTATTAATTGGCAGCAAATGCATTTTTGAAGATTGGATTTTATTGCAACCTGTGCGTATAAGTATGTTCTTGATACATTCTTCCATGACTGTAACATATTAACTTAAGTATTAAACTTCATTTTCTGCTAATTGTTAGCAAATGCTTGTTGAAGATTAAATTTTATTGGAGCGTGTGGGTGTAAGTGTCTTCTTGATACATTCTTCCATGATTGTAACATATTAACTTAAGTATTAAACTTCTTGTATTATGGGTGGTTAGCATTAAAACTTAATAATTGCATGTCTGGAAACAAGAATGACGATTTTGCTGCAACATTGTACATTGGTATTGCTATGTTGTATCTGCATTACAAATAGAATTGAACGTTGGTTTGAAACTATGTGTAATCCATTTTTTGTTTGCATAAAATCCTGGTGGATTGACACAGTACATTGTCATATAATTGTTACATGTTCCATATTAGAAAAAATAATCTAAGTAAATACAATATCAAAAAACTACAAGACCACTGAACCATGCCAATGAGAACATGTGTTAAATCCAGAAAAGAAGCAACAACGAAGAATCTAAGGAAAAAAATTTTAAAAGAAAATTCATTTAAAAAAAACAAAAAAAAAATATCGAGTATTGTACATCTATCCCTAGAAATTGGACCCAGTTCTTCAGGCAAAAACATTGAATGTATCTGCCACAAACACAGGCACATGATCCGCAGTATGTAGGATCCTTGCAGTTTTCTCCTTGATGAATCATCCTGTGGTAAAATTGATAGTTTTCAGAAGCTTCCCATGACGAAGAAGACGAAAAACATTGCAGGGAAAATGGAATATCCCTTAAGTTAAAGTTAAGACACAACTAGAAACCGCCTCTACACAGTCAAAAAAAGTTCAGGGACACAAGTTGCACATGCAATTTCAGAGGCCCAAATTAGTCCATTCTGGGTGGAAGGAGATGACTAGTAGAAATATGCCTTGCAGCAGTGAGAGTTTTGGACCTGATTCCCGAAGATGTTAATTGTATATCCAGAGAACATGACAGTAGTCCTGCAAGTGAATAATGTTTTGGCTTGAAATATATCTATGGGAGCATCAACATATCATTTATTTACAGTGAAACTCTTCTGCCCATAATGGACTAATCTGGACCTCTGGAATTCCTACTTTCGAGCTACAAAGTGGCTATTGCGTTCAGCGTCGATTTCTTTTCTGAAACTCCTTTTGGTGTTGTCAGGACCTCCATCATTGAGCCGGGAAGTTCAGCCCATTATGGTTGATTTGAATTTGGGTGTAGGAGTGGGAACAGTCTCTACATTACCATCATCCATTGTCGTATCATCGCCCATCAAATCATCTTCTTCTGACTCGGAATCCATGACATCAACCTCTGCGCCAACCATCAATGCAACTGGGCAAGTTCTTAGAGTAGGCAGGGTTGCCTTGGAATTCTTTGGCTTGAAATATATCTCTCAATGTACCAAGGGACTCTCTCAATGTACCAAGGGACCATCTCTTTTTTTTCTCCTGGGCGGAGGGAGATGAGGAGTAAGAATATGCCCTAGAATAGTGGAACCTCTAGCCATTATGCCTGAATGTGTTTATTATATCTGGACAGAACCTCTACCACAAGTTAACGAGAATTTTCGTTTGCTCCAGCCGATGTTTGAAATGAAAATTGGGGAGGGATAATATAACCCTGCGCAAATTATGGTTTGATGCATATCAATGGAATATCTCCTCGAGCGTTTTGTTGATCAATAACAATCTCTAGGGTTCGTGCGGAATGAGTTGTTACCATTAAAGCTCACTAATTGCATATTTAGAAAAAAGTGTGAAGGTCGCGGTGACGATGAAGAGAGATGAAGAATTAGAAATTTCTTAAAGGCGCCAACCTGTCGGCGCACAAAAATAGTTTGCATCATGTTTGAAATGAATACTTGGAAAGGATAACACAGTTCTCCAAAAATCTTGGTTTAATTCGTGGTAATGAAAAATCTTCTTCGGCCTTTCAGACATTAATGACAATATTAACGGTTCCTGCAGGATGAACTACTTGCATTAAATCTTAATTATTACATATCTGGAAACAAGTACGAAGGTAGCGGTGATGGTGAATTGCCACGAAGCATTGTACATTTTGTGCACCCTCCAACCCGCGAAACAGATTCCAAAAAATGCCCAAGTATGGAAAGCGGTCGGGTGGGTTACAAAAAAAAGGGCAGAAGATATACCCAGGGCATAAAATCTCGCACCTAGACATTTTCTGAAAAATGAGTAAGTAAAGAAAGGGAAAGCAAAGAGAAAAGAGAAAGCGAATGACAGTTTTCGGAAGCGGGAATTTGTCTTAACAGTAACTATAGAGTGCATTAAACATGTTAACAGGTTCTTCAATCAAGAAATAGGTACAGCGAGTGATGTTTATAGCTTCCAGGATCCATTTTTATAAGAGAAGCATTGAAAAGTTACAAGACAATAATTTTTTGGATGTTTAAGTAAAGTTTATGTACTATTAGCTTCACCGCAAGTATAACAATGATGAATATGAATTTTAATGTCCTCTTGTTCATATGATTGTTCCATTAGACTTCGCATAGTATATATTCTTTTATTTCAATTTGTTTGCTAATTTGTGGGTCACGGAAGTCAGGGAAGTCGGGGTGTTGTTTGTAGGCAGCGGAACAATGGAAACGCAATATTGAACCCGCATATCTGGTAACTCTCCTATTCAGAAAACTGCGAGCCAAAAATTTTGTACAATATGAAACGGGGAAGCCATCGGTCGGGTTGGTGATATAAAAGTAAGTGAAATCTGAAGACGTGAATCCGCCAACTTCTGCACCTAGAAATTTTCTGAAAAATGAGTAATACACACTAAATATGTACTATAAAGTATGAACATGAGATTTTATAGAGTATGTACGGATCTCGCATCCCATACTTAGCCATTTTTTGGATCGCGGGTTCTCGGGATGGCAGGCTCAAAAGTGGGCCTCTATTGTTTCGTGGCCTACAAATAGCATCCAGAATTCCGCGACATACAAATTAACAAGCGGACCTGTAGGCTAGCTGGGTCAACATTGCACTCCTATTATTTTGTGTCATACAAATAGCACTCAGAGTTTCGTGACATACAAACTGACAGACGAACTCCGGGGTTGGCTGCCTCAAGATTGTGATTCTTTACGGATGGTAATCCCTATCAACTATTTAACATTATCTAAAAACATTATTTTCAATACTAAATTATTAATATTAAATATTGATATTGTACAATTTAATTAGACAAAAAGGTTTGTACAATATGAAATGGGGAAGCGGTCGGTCGGTCGGGCTGGTGATATTAAAGTAAGTGAAATCTGAAGACGTGAATCCGCCAACTTCTGCACCAAGAAATTTTTCGAAAAAAATGAGTAATACATAATATGTACTTTTAGAAAGTACGAACATGAGATTTTATAGAGCATGTACTGATATCACATTCCATACTTAGCCACTTTTTGGATCGTGGGTTCTCGGGCTAGCAGGCTCAAAATTGGGCCTCTTTTGTTATGTGTCCTACAAATAGCACCCAAGAGTTCCACGATATACAAATTGGCAGGTGGACTTGCGGGTTGGATAGCTCAACATTGCATTTCTATTTTTCTGTGTCCTTCAAACACCACTCGGAGTGCCACCATATAAAAATTGGCAGACAGACTCCAAGGCTGGTAGGCTCAAGATTGCGATTGTTTACTGATGGTGATCCCTATCAACTATCTAACACTACCTAAAAACATTATTTTCAATATTAAAGTATTAATATTAAATATTGATATTGTACAATTTAATTACATAAATTATTAAAGGATGATAAATATCTTATTTAAAAGAAAAACCCGCCTATTCGGAAATTTGTGTTCCAAATTTTTTGTATAATATGAAACGGGGAAGAGGTCGGTCGGGTTGGTGATATAAAAGTGGGTGGAAATCTGAACACGTGTATCTGTCAATTTTCGCACCTAGAAATTTTCCCAAGAAACCAGTAATACATACTAAATATGTACTTTTATAAAGTATGGGCATGAGATTTTATAGAGCATGTACAGATCCCTCATTCCATACTTAGCCACTTTTTGGATCGCGGGTTCTTGGGCTCAAAATTGGGCCTCTGTTGTTTCGTGCCCTACAAATAGCACCTAGACTTCTGCGATATACTAATTGACAAGCAGGCTTGTGGTCTATTTGAATTTTAAGGGCCTCGTGTTGATATGATAGCACAATTGGACTTGGGCTAGTTTATATTTGTTTATTACAATATGAATTCGGGAAGCGGTCGGTCGGGCTGGTGATATATAAGTAAGTGAAATCTAAAGACGTGCATTTGCCAACTTCTGCACCTAGAAATTTTCTGAAAAACGAGTAATAGATACTAAGTATGTACTCTTATAAAGTATGGACATGAGATTTTTATAGAGCATGTATGTATCACGCACTTCAAACTTGGCCACTTTTTGGATTGCGGGTTCTCGATCTGGTGAGCTCAAAATTGGGTCTCTACTGCTATGTATCCTACAAATAGCACCCAGAGTTCCACGATATACAAATTTATAGGCGAACTTGCGGACTGGTTGGCTCAACATTGCACTTCTATTGTTCTGTGTCTTCCAAGCAACACTCGAAGGAAACGAGCAATACATACTAAATATGTACTTTTTATAAACTATGGTCATGAGATTTTATAGAGCGTGTACGGATCCCTTATTCCATACTTAGCCACTTTTTGGATCGTGGGTTCTCGGGCTGGCAGGCTCAAAATTGGGCCTCTATTGTTCTGTTCCCTACAAACAACACCCAGAGTTTCGTGATATACAAATTGACAAGCGGACTTGCGGGTTATCTGGGTCAACATTGCACTTCTATTGTTCTGTGTCCTCCAAGCAGTAGTCAGACTTCCGCGATAGACAAATTGACAGACGAACTCTGGGACTGGCGAGCTCAAGATTGCCATTGTTTATGGATGGGCATCCCTATCAACTATCTAACATTATAAAAAAACATGATTTTCAAATACTAAATTATTAATATTAAATATTGATATCGCACAATTTAATTACATAAATTATCAATATCAAACCCGTCGATCCGGTAACTCGCCTATTCGGAAAAACCGCGAGCCAAAAAGTTTGTACAATATGAAACGGGGAAGTGGTCGATCGGGGTGGTGATATAAAAGTAAGTGAAATCTAAAGACGTGAATTCACCAATTTCCATACCAAGGAATTTAAATTTCCAAAAAATGAGTAATACATAATAAATATGTAATATAAAGTATGGACATGAGATTTTATAGAGCATGTACAGATCTCACATTCCATACTTAGCCACTTTTTGGATCGCGGGTTGTCGGGCTAGCGGGCTCAAAATTGGGTCGTTATTGTTTCGTTCCCTACAAATAGCACCCAGAATTCTGCGATATACAAATTGACAAGGGAACCTTTGGGATGGTTGGCTCAACATTGCACTTCTATTGTTCCATGTCCTCCAAACAACACTCGGATTTCTGCAATATACAAATTGACAGACGGACTCCAGGGCTGGCGGGCTCAATATTGCCATTGTTTACAGATGATAATCCCTATCAACTATCTAACATAATATAAAAACATTATTTTCAATACTAAATTATTAATATTAAATATTGATATTGTACAATTTAATTAGACAAAAAAGTTTGTACAATTTAAAACGGGGAAGCGGTCAGTCAGGCTAGTGATATAAAAGTAAGTGGAAATTTGAACACGTGCATCTGCCAACTTCCACACCTAGAAATTTTCCGAGAAACAAGCAATACATACCAAATATGCACTTTTATAAAGTATGGATATGAGATTTTATAGATCATGTACGGATCCTTCATTCCATACTTAGCCACTTTTTGGATCGCGGGTTCTCGGGTTGGCGGGCTCAAAATTCAGCCTCTATTGTTTCATGTCCTACAAATAGCACCCAAAGTTCCGCGATATACAAATTGACAGGCGGACTTGCGGGTTGTCTGGCTCAACATTACACTTCTATTGTCCTGTGTCCTCCAAACAGCACTCAGAGTTCCACGACATACAAATTGACACATGGACTCCAGGACTGGCGGGCTCAAGATTGCGATTGTTTACGGATGGTCATCCTATCTAACATTATCCAAAAAATTATTTTCAAATACTAAATTATTAATATTAAATATTGATATTGTACAATTTAATTACATAAAATTATCAAAGGATGTTAAATCGCTTATTTTAAAAGAAATGAAGGAAACAAAACAAAGTTTTTTTTAAATTATATCACCGCAAGCATAACAACGACCAATTTGAATTTTAAGGGCCTCTTGTTGATATGATAGCACAATTGGAATTCGCACATTATACATTCGTTGATTTAAAATTATTCCAGGAGATTTATTTTACCAAGTTCATCGATCAAGGAAAAATGCTAAAACAAGCCACATACTACATTTGTGTCACAGAGCCATAGAAATTATCAGGCAGATTTGCAGGTTAGATGGCTTAAAAATTGCAATTCTATTGTTCTATGTCCTCCAAACAACGCACGAAGTTTTGCGATATACAAATTGACAGACGAAGCATACAACCAAGAACCAATTAAACTCCAAACAGGCCGCAAGCAAGTTCCCACAAGGTTCCATAGAGCAGGATGCATCGACCTTTGCATCAAACAATTTGATATACAAAGAGAAGATGTCGTGTTATTCATTTTCTCTTACATTTGGTATATGTACCTGGTAGAAAATAATCGGGGCCATGGGATATATGGGTTTGTTGCCATGCTTCCCATTTTTTGACCGAACAATCTTATGCGCATGCAATCCCAAGTAGTCGAGTCCAACAACTATTGATATGGATGTTGAAGAAATATTACAAAGACACATGAGGTATTTTCGTTTCCTGCCAAAGTTTTATATATTTTTTTTCCCTTCTTCGGCCGATATGAAAAATTGCATTGTCCTCATTTAAGGTAAATTTGTTGTGTATCCGAAAATCGTGCAGCATGTAGACACTGCTTACCTTTTTTTGTAGATATGTTTCATACAAAAATTCTACCAACTTAAGAAACACATTTTGTAACAGAGGCTTCCAAACCGTACAATGCATGGTTGTGTTGCCCACGGTTCATATTGCAACATTGAGGCAATGTCCATATATATATGGACATTTTTCACCGCATCACAAACAATCAATGGTATCATCACTTATCAAAGCGAAGGCAGAAGCATGACAGTTGCATTTCACACATACGGGTTCAAAGGGGATCGAGTACACATTCGTTACAACTAAAACACCTTCAACCTGCGAACCCGGGCATAGGAATTAATACATTGAACAATATAATACACAACTGCACCCCCCTTGGTAAAAAAAATAAAATAAAATAAAACAAGCCGTGGGCTATTTGTATAAACAAAGTGAGTATGATTTTGTGGATGTATACGCACAACAGTTGCAGAGCTAGCTAGTTTCTTCGGATCTTGTACTATATCTCCTCTCAACTCTATTACAAACGTTGCCTGGGTTGTCTGAAAGATCCTTTCTCTAACATCCATTTTCTTTGTTATATTTTTGAAGAGAATAAGTGGAATTTGCCCTTTATGCAATTGTTGCTCCATTGACGAAAACAAATTTGAATAGGTATCGAACAATTGTAGCTGCAACATGGAACAATGCAATATTTGTGTAACTTACCCGAGATACATGCACATACGAAAGTAAAGGACAAAAATGGATATGGAAAGCAGTACCATTGCCTTGTCGTTGTCTGAATCTGCATCCTTTATATGGAGAATGTGTTGCGAGCCAATTTTTCTCACCAGTGTGACAGTTGTGCCAATGGTTCTGATTGGGTAAATATCACTACTCTGTAAAGCTGGTTGATAGTCGTGTCTAGGACGAAACGATATTCTAAACAAACAACGAGAATTTTTTCCAAAATACTTGTTTCGTTGAGCGAAATAATCTGATCACAATCACCACAGTCATATACTGTTTTTGGAAATATATTAAAATTTCTAATGGATATCCCATTACCCAGCAATATCTCTTTTGCATGTTTCTGGACAAGTTGTGTAGGAATACTCCGTGTCACTGTCATCATGGCCTCCTTGTTTGTCATGTTAGCGTGCATAATGGATCTATTTTTTTTTCCTTGTCCAAGTAGGTGCTATAGACGACCATTATGTCCCCGATGAACACTTGTCCAGTTCGGTGGTTGTTCAAGCCCTCTATTGATGGTACTTTGGGTGTTACAACTCTAGACCTAGTGACAATTTTTGAACAGGGAAACTAAAGTGAATGGTAGTGTGCATTTTTTTTTTGTATTCTTCTTTCACTGGCATAAATCTACAAGTACACACATAGCTTCGATGAACTATGGAGCTAGATTTTCGCAACCACACCTCTTAGTTTGCGGAACATGCGTTATGTTTGGTGTCTCACTTGTACTTGTTGATACTTATTGTGAATTGTAAACCATGCATTGCAGATGACATCAACATATTCACCATACCATAGATGAATAAATAGTCGAGGATATTTATCTGGTAAACATACTAAGATCAGAGCGTATGCATCTTCACCTTTGGCCTTGTCGGTCTACGGATGTCTGGGATGACTGACTGCTCATGGCCATGTCACTAGTCCAACTTTTTCTGATGCAAGCATGTGCAGATGAACATCAGGACTAAACAAGCATATGCATTGTATATTGTCCATCAGAAGGACTAAATAAGCGTAAAATTGTATGCATCTGATTTTTCTAACTGGAAAAATGTGTAACGGTAAACAGGGCGTGAGGGCGGGGCACCACGACCAATCTGTATATCAGGGACCCCCGAAAGCCAGGGGAGCAATCTTGAACCCGCTAGCCCGGCACCCGCAATCGACAAAGTGCATAAGTATGGAATAAGGTAGAAGTGCGACCATGGATGTGAACTGTTATTCCACCAAGCGACGCACCAAGGCATTTTCGGAAAGACCACTAAGCAGATCAATTAGAAAACAAAAGGGATAATAAAAAATGGAAAAAGTAGAAAGAGGGAGGGCAGAAAGCACCATTGTTGCCAAGCCATCGTTTTCAAGTCTAATATTATATGCCCCCACCTGGTTTGTATATTTAATTTACCAGCACAATTGATATACCTTTTAGAAGATTATACCATATAACCCTATGTTGTTGCACAAAACAATTCACCTTCTTGTCCAACCAACCTATTTCTTCCAAGGTACCAATGTCGAATATGAAATGGACATGAAGGCAAGTTAGTATGAATACAAACATGTAAAAGAAAGATAAACATGTCTAATTATTCAAATGTAACAAGAAGCAGAATACACAGAATATATTATATTTGAAGGAAGAAAAGAAGAGGAAAAAAATAAAAATAAAAAAAGGTGCAAAGCAGCATAACAAGCACAATAAATATACAGACAGTAAATGAAAAAATGAACACTGGAATATGAAATAAGAGCACAGGTATCGACTTATGTAATTCCTCGGCTACATTCCCGCCAAAGAGTTCATCGTCCTCTCCAGCCATTATGTTTGTTTAAATGTAGCAATGCAGTGAAAACACAATGGACATGAAGTATGTTAGTATGCAGGAATGCATGTAATGAAGATACAATAAACTAGGTGAACACATATATAGATAATAAATGTAATACAAAACAATGCAATATGAAATAACAGTACAAGCATGCACCTTTCTATATCCTCTTCAAGCGATGCAGTCAAGACTCCATCGTTTTCTCCAGCTATTTTGTTTGTTTGAATGTGGGAACACACAAAATACAATGAACATGAATGGAAGCTGGTATGCACCAAACAACAAGTAATATGTACATAAAGTAAAAGAGACTCAACGAACAGTCTAAAAGATAAGCAGAAACATGAACCTTTGCGCTTCTCCATCCATAGCTATGAATGTGTAATTTCTTTTTCCCTACCCAAAATATATTACAAGCCACAAAATATTACGAAATTGCATGGCGGTAGCTAAACGATTTATGGTTTTTTGTGGCAAAGTATCCAGATATGCTTCCACCGATGGAAATACAAGTTCTTTATCCTCTACACAGAGTATTGTGCCCACGATACAAGATTTTGGTTTTTCGTGGCAAACTAACCAGATATGCTTCCAGACATGGAAATATAATTTTGCATAATCTTTGTTGTACATATCATATCTCAAGTACAAGACAGATTGTATCATGGGAACACCAGTCTGTGTAAAGGACAAAGACAATAACAATCAAAAAAAAAAAAAAAACTCCAACTACCAACGTGGGACCCCAACCCTGCAAAGCCGAATCAAACAAAAGAAATAGCAAGCACCAAACCAGCAAGAAAGCATGAACAGGCCCAATTGTAGCCCCACGACCCCAAAGCGCAAACACAAGCCAAACAAACAAAACCAACAACCCACGAACCAACGAACCAGCGAACAAGCAACAACCACTGAACCAATAAAAAACATATGTATCTCCAATGATTACGAAACTACAGGCGAAGCACAGAAGGAACCAGAAACATACAAAGAGCATGCCAGTAGAAATAATCAAACATTCTTACTTCCAAATTGCAAACACTGAACAACAAACAAGGAACAGAAAATGAAACTATGGCATGGAAACTTACTCTGAAACGATGAAAGACAGAAGCACAGGTCGAATTGTGAACCAAACAACAACAAGTAGCAATCAACGAATCAGCAAAGAAGAAGCACTCACCAAACCAGTAAACAATGTATGTAGCTTCAACAATGACGAAATTGCATTGCAAATCTAGAAGAAGGATGAAACATAGAATGCTTATTCAACTAGCGGTGGACAACAATATTGTGCAAAATCATTGCAACATTGTATGGAAAATTTCGAGAAAAAATGTACTCTGAGAAACGTATTTAGATAAACATTTAAGGCGGTCAGGTTGTCTAAGAACCTCGTGGTATGCAAACATTTAAGTTGTCAGGCCTGTTGGAGGACCTCGCGTCATGTAAACATTTAAGTTGTCAGGCCTATTCAAGCACCTCAAAAAAAATGTCAATACATTTCAATACAAATAAATGTGGCAAGGACGTTATAAACTTTGGAATTCTCGATCACTACAAAGCTTGGATATCTAAACATTTCAATATGATTAGTACAAATAAAAACTTATGGATATATTCACCTAGCAAAAATTGTTAAAACAAACATTCAAACTAATGCTAGCATTAATCCACCTACAAGCAATACATAGGAAACATATATGATTCAAAAAGACTGTATACGATAAAAAAGTTTGGATATGTTACCATATAAAACATTGGAAATGGTGATGTCGACAGTAAGACCTCCAATCTCTTATCCAATCAAATCAATACATATATGGTATTTTTTATTATATAAAAATCTATGTTTTTAGTTTCCTAGCTCCAACAATACATATTATGCAAATATTTGTGGTCAAAGGACAAACTAATATGTAGTCAACGAATTATCAATTGCTATGGTCCCTCTATACCTACGACAGGGACTAATAAGAACAATAATAAAGCTTTTGCATGAATATTAACTCAATGAATTGCCTATATAAAATATTAAACAAAACTGCATAATGTAAATATTTGATATGTTAATTTACATAAATCTATCTTAAATATAACTTCATAATGTAAACATCATAAATCTATCTTAAATTCATATTTAAGATCTCACTTTTTAATTCAATTAAACACTAAATAGTTAAGAATTAATATAGATATATATAATTAATTTAAGAATGAACATAAATTTATATATAATCTAAAAGTGAAGAGAAATATATGCAAATTTTTATAAACAAAAAGTTGCATTCTTACAAATAACATATATATTAAATTTTCCACCACTTTATAGGTTTGATATTCAACAATTCACCTTAAATTAAATACCTATTAAAATAATAAAACAATAAATTTTACAAATTAATTAATCTCTCTAAATAAAAAAAACATGACTATCATAAAACAATGTTACATTTATGTTATAAATATTGTAAAATAAAAACAAATATTTATACCTTTTTAAATTGTATTGGGTCTTTTTTTCTTTTTTTTTATTAGAGTGAGAAGGAGATGCGCATTGCGCCTGAGCCAGTGTTCCAGTTCACCTCCGAGAGCTGCACCATCGCATGGCCCCAGGAGGGGGGCCCCAAGGTCGCCCCTCCCCTTCCCCCCGAGCTAATCATGTTTAGGAATCTGGTAGAAACCTGCATCAAACCCCCATCTAGTGAACAACAACAGAATTTTATTAAAAAACTGGAAACCATTCCCATGGTTGCCCCGCCGACCGAAGAACCCTGTAGATCAGCTTTGAATCTTGCTGAATGAGGGCTAATAGGACAGTTCATAGGGCTCTGGCCATCACCCAAAGCGGTGGACGCATGGGTGCAAAGAAACTAGAGATCTTTGGTCAAAGAAGGAATCAGAAGCTACTTAGTCAACAAAGGCTTCTTTGTCTTCGTCTTCGATTCGATAGAGGACAAGAATCTCATCTTTAGAAATGGCCCATATTTTATGGGTTCCCAGGGTCTGTACTTGAACCAATGGACCTCGGATTTCGATCCGACTCAGGATGTTCCCTCGATTGTTCTCGTATGGGTACGCCTGCCTCATTTACCTTTGCACTGCTGGAATCCCAAATCTCTAGAAGCCATAGGCAATAAGCTTGGTAAATATATAGACCGTGCCAAAACGAGGGATTAGTACTCCTGTGCGAGGATCTGTGTAGAAGTCGATCTGGAGGAAGGCCTCCCGGAAGCAATAAATCTTACGGTGGCTGATTGGTCCTACATTCAAGTGCTAGACTACGAGCAACTCCCCTTTAAATGTCAACATTTCCATGGCTACGGGCACTTCGCCAAGCATTGCAAAAAGAAAGCAGAGGAGGAGGACAAGAACTCAAAAGGAGATCAATGGACCCAAGTCCAGAAAGCAGCTCCAGCCAAACAGAAAAATAGATCCAAAAGGAAATATGCACCCCCGGGGAATGGAACACATCCCTTGGTTCAGTTACAAGGGGAGGGAAGCTTAGCCCCTCCAAGAGCAGAGATAGCAAACAACCCCTTTGAAATACTCAGCATCCCAGAAGAACCATCCCTAGCTCCAACAACTGAAGATGTCGGACAGCAACCCACTTCTATTGTGAAAGACAAAAGCCCGAAAGAATCATCCCATCTACAAGCAGGATCATCAGGAGGAGTCCCTAGCCCTCCTTCCTGCGCAGAGATGACAAGGAAGAAGTCTCTTGAGATCTCAAGATCCTCGAAACATGAGACATTTGAGAGGCCATCGAAAAGAGCCGGGAGGAAATCCCATAGAGAGACAAGGGAAGAAGAGGCTGAAAGACCAAAACTGCAAGGCAAACAACCCACGATAGATATGTCCATGGGCAAAAATACTAGAAACAAGCCTCCCAAGGGAGGGTCTGCTCCCCCCTCTGCTAGTAAATAATGTGATTAGTCTCTTGGAACTGCAAAAGCCTGGGGAACCCCTTAAAAGCTGAAGCTGTGAAGAACCTTCTGAAATCATAAACACCCAAGATCCTCATGCTCCAAGAGATTAAAATAGAAGGGAATGCCCTTCTCGATCTCAACAAAGCGAAATGGAAAACAAAAGCTGGAAAAGCAGTAAGTGCAAGGGGCACTTGTGGTGGGCTCACCACTCTTTGGGAGGAAGACAAATTCCATCTTGAAATCTCCTTTGACACGCAGCACTGGATCTACACCAAACTCCGGCACCTTGCAAGTAAGATCACCTTCGCCCTCTTTAACCTTTATGTTCCAATTCTCTATGCAGAAAAGAAAGACTGATGGCAAACTCTATCTGGATTTCTAGAGGCTTACTCCCCCAAGAATATAATTCTAGCTGGAGACTTCAACCTACTTTTGGAGACAAAGGAAAAAAGAGGAGGCATAATCAGCAGGGACCAATTTCTCCCCTTCGTGGAATACTTAATTCAACAATGGCATTTACTTGACTTTAAGCCAAAAAAAGGACTCTACACTTGGTCTAACAATAGAGATGGGATGGAACACATTTCAGCCCACCTGAACAGATTTTTACTACAAAGCACCTTCCTCTCCGTAAATAAGATTATTTCCACAAAAATTCTGCCAAAACTGACTTCAAATCATAAACCCATTCTTCTGTTGTTTGAAGATGAGAAAAATCTGGGACCCATCCCCTTCCGCTTCAGCCCCCTCTGGGAAGATAGGGAAGGATTCATGGACACAGTCTCAAAATATTGGTCCATTTTTGTCAATGGATCGCCTAGCTATGTGTGGGAACATACAATTAAAGCCACCAAAACAGCCTTGAAAGCATGGATAAAAAGGCCAACAGATTCCCCCACTAGTCTTAGAAAACATACCACCAGTCAGTTGCTAGATCTGCAATTGGACCTGGAGCATAAAGACATTACCTACTTAGAAATTCAGAAAGAGCAAGAAGCTCAGTGCAACACTTTCCACTCATTCACAGTAGAGGAAGAGTCCCTGAGACTCAAATCTTGTAACCTCTGGCTCGAATACGGTGACAAAAATTCAGCATTCTTCCACAAGCAAATTCGATCTCGCCTCTCTAAAAATCTCATTGCATAGATAACCTCCCTTGATGGGACTGTCCATAAAGGAATAGCCCAATTAAAAGAGGTTGCCACCTCTCATTTCCAGCAGTTGTACAAAGAAGGAGTGGATACTGAGGAGGAATTTTCAGATTTCCTCACTCACATTCCAAGATTGGTAAATGAGGAAGACAACTCAAGCCTTTGGAAGCCCTTCACTGAAGATGAAATCAATAATGTCATATGGAAGATGGAGCCAGACAAAGCTCCAGTACCCAACAAGTTCACCATGCACTTCTACAAAACTTGTTGGGACATTATTAAGGTTGATCTGTTTCGAATGATCAAAAGCTTCCTCCAAAAAGCCAAAGTGGGAGGAAGCACAAAGTCCACGTTCCTTGCTCTAATCCCAAAAGAAGTGAACCCGGTGACATTTGATCGTTTTGGGCCAATCTCGTTATGCAACGCTTCCTACAAAATACTCTCCAAACTCCTTGCAAACAAAATCAAGCCACTACTGGAAAAACTCATCTCCCCAACCAAGGAGGGTTTGTTAAAGGCAGGCACATTCCAGATAATGTGATTCTTGTGCAGGAAACCATTCATTCCAGCCATCAATGCCATGAGCAAGGAATGTTTATCAAGTTGGACATGGCGAACACCTTCGATCGAGTAAGGCACTCTTTTCTCCTACAAGTTCTTTACGCCTTTGGCTTCAGCCCTGATATTATAAGATTGATTAAAGCTTGCATAGGAGAGCCATGGATCGCCCCCTTAGTAAATCAATGAGGGGCATAAGGCAAGGCTTCCCACTGTCCCCCTTCCTGTACATATTGATGGCAAATTCTCTAAGTCGCAAGTTGACAGCAGAGAAGTTAACTGGGACAATTCCAGGCATTAGGCCGACGAAAGGAACTGAGCCAATCAACCATGCTTTGTTCGTCGATGACTCTCTGCTCCTGGGAGGTGCTTCCCTTCAAATTGCAAGGGATTTTAACGAAGTTATTCAAAGCTTCTGCAGGGTTTCAAAAGCACTGGTCAATAAGAGGAAAAGTGCAGTGTATGGCTAGGAAGTTGATTAGCAATCCATTCATCGGATCACTCAAACCCTTGGGTTCACGGGCCATGCCATATGGGATAAAATCAAGTACTTAGGACTTCCATTAACCCTGGGAATCAGCAAGGCCCCCCACTGGTTGGAAATACTCAGCAAAATCAAGGCAAAAATGTCTGCTTGGGGTGGTCAGTGGCTTACCACAGTCGGGAAGCTCATTCTGGTAAAATATGTTCTCTCCTCCCTTCCAATTTACCCGGCTTCGTTCCTCTTGGCCCCAAAAATGATCATAGAGAAACTCTCAATGCTGATACGAAACTTCATGTGGCAAGGAGGAAAGGGAAATAAAAAAAAAAATCACTTGGTAAGCTCGGAAATTGTGAAAAGATTTTTAGTAGAAGGTGGACTTTAGGTAAGGGATCCCGGATTGGCCAATATGGCGTTGGGAGGAAAGATCTTGTGGAAAATCTTCTCAAACCAACGACATCCAGTAAGCCAAGTGCTCATTAAAAAATACTTGCACGCGCTGTCATTGAACAATATGGATGAAGGTGCGTCCTGCAAAGGAACCACTCTTTGGAAGCTCTGCAGTCGGGCCTGGGAGTTTTTTAAAGATCACCTATATAGAATCCCCGGAAATGGGAGAAGAACCTGGCTGTGGGAGGACAAAATCATGGACCTCCATGCCCTTAAACTCGCCCCAGAAATCGTTGATATACGCGCCTGGCTCATTCAACAGGGCATCCACAAGCTGGCATAAATTTCATCATGGGACGCGGACGGGAACTGGCTCGCCTGGGCTATACCATGCCCACCCAAATAAGATGCAACCAAAGTTCAATCATCTCCTTGCAGCGATCTTAGGAATGGCACCTCTGCACCTGTGCTCAAGAGACAAATGGGGATGAGGGTCGACTGGGGCATACACTTCCACGCAGGGATTCGCAGCACTCCAAGCTCAGCATTCGCAGATCCACTCTTCCACACTGTGGCAACTCGTCTAGGACCCCTTTGGTCTCCCAAAGATAAATTTATTTTGTTGGGTGCCTATGCATCGAAGGGTTCTGACAAGAGACAACTTAGCAAAACGTGGTATCATCGGTTCCCACAAATGCACATTCTGTTGCTCGGCACAAGAAACGTTGGATCACCTATTTATTGACTACCCATTCACTCAAGAAGTCTGGACACAGGCTATGCATGGGCTCAATGCACAAACCCCATCGCAGCTCACTGTTGTTAATTTTTTCGCCTCTTGGAAAGGGCGTTCTCCTCATGAGTTGAAGAGAAAAACCATGTGGGCCAAAATCTGGTATGCCATACCAAAATACATTTGTTGGGAAGTGTGGTTAGCAAGGAATGAAGCCACTTTCAATAACTGTTTGCGGCCACCCACAGTCGTGGCTGCCAAAGCCAAAGCACTGCTCTTGGAAACTCTAGAGAATTGGCGTCACAAGACAAATAGCATTCTCCTCCCATAAGAGATATGTTGGCTTGGTGTGCCTTTGAAGAGAGTAAGTAACAAAAAGAACACCCCTCGGCCTTGTCCCAACCCAGAGTAGGGGCTTCAGACCCCTGAACAGGACTTTCAAAAGTGGTGGAAGACTCAGGGCAAAGCTACAATATTCTTTGACGGAGCTTCCAAAGGAAACCCAAGGACATCAGGAGCAGGGGAGGTAATCTACTTCCCGGACGGTCAAAGCAAAGACAACTTCAACTGGGGCTTGGGACAGAGCACTAATAATCAGGCAGAAACTTTAGGACTACTCAAAGATTGCCAGCTCGCTCAAGGGAACGGTGAAAAAGACATTCAAGTTTTCGGGGATTCGGAAATCCTGATAAAAATCCTAAATACAGATGACTACTTCAACAACCCGGTGCTCAACAAGACTCTGCAGAGACTCCGTAAAGTAATGCAGAACTTCACCTCCATCTCCTTCTACCACATCCTCCAAAATCTAAACAATGAAGT
The DNA here is from genome assembly GCA_900067695.1 of Picea abies. Lineage (NCBI taxonomy): Eukaryota > Viridiplantae > Streptophyta > Pinopsida > Pinales > Pinaceae > Picea > Picea abies. Next base: position 24,786 of record CBVK0100020731.1, read on the forward strand.
TGACGAAAGGGCAAATATGGGATGCCTATTAGCCCAAGAAGAGTTGTCAAAGAACACTGAAATACCCGTTTGGTACCCTATTCCATAAGAAAGAAATCTCCCTACTATGTAAGATCATGTTAAAGGTCCACCCGGTTTTTTACGGGAAAGAAATTGTAATAGGGGTTGATTAGGCTCCGGCCCAACCTATTATCCTCAAATAAAAAATAATTGTTTATGTTAAAAAAAAAATTGTATTGGGAAAGGAAGATATGTACATTTCCATCATGTAAACCTTACACTTTATCTTACCATGGCATCAAAGGAAATTGATAAAATTTCATTCAATTTAAGGCCATCTCTTGGAATGTTTTCTGTCCTCGTGGTTAGGGATCAATGATGGGGCTTTGGGAGAGAAATGGCATTATCATTATAAAGATTTCTCTCAAGTTTAACATATTCTCTTCAGTTAGAGAGTAATTCCTTCTCAAGGGACAAGTTGATAAGCTTTTCTTCATCCTCCTCGAATCTCAAGCATCGATCTCATCCAACTCTGATTCACTGTATTAACACAATACAACCACAATCACAACTATGATTGCATTGCCATCATAAAGCTTACCTTCTCTTAAAATTTTCACATTCTTTTTAAGTAGAGACTAATATCATTATTCCTCAATGGACATGTTGACGGGTTTTTCTTCATCCCTCCCAAATATTGAGCATCGATCTCATTCAATCATGGTTCACCATATCAACATAATACATCACAATCACAACTATAAGAAGATTCTACAAGTCTATGACATGTCATGCAGAGACTCTGCAACAACAAATGGAACAAAACATGCATACCAGTGACAACAATGGGGAAAACATTATTCTCAAGAGGTTCATTACAAAGTTTGACTGCAAGCATACAAAGACAACTATGATGATGATGGCATGACTGACAAAAAAAGGTGATGATGTAACAAATGCAAATGGTAAAAGAATGAGAATTAAGTAGATAGATAGCAAACGCAGTGTTAATTTAACATGTATGAGAAATTTTTGTGGGATGGAATACCTCATTATGAGGAGGTTGACCTCATCACCTCATGTTCACTCAGTGCCTTTTATTTACTACACAATATCGTCATTCAATCATGTTTTGCTATTACTTGCCCATGACCACATGATTCACTATTTTGTAGAGTGAAAAATTGAAGCAAGGAGGGCGATTAAAATGGTGGAGTGGAAGTTGAGCATATTAAGTATGGATAACATGGGGAGATCTAGTCCTTAAGATCGAATGCAAATCAATGAAGGGGAGTGGATACATTCTTCGATGAGGACCACAAGAAAACAACATGTGTAGGCTTAGTCCTGAATCAAGCCCATCGTAAGTGCTAGAACATTGTATAGTTTAGAAAGATATCACCGTGTCCAAATCAATCATCGATGCAGCACAGTGCACACATATTTAAATGAGATTAGACTACACAACAAGAAGGTGGGAAAGATTAAAGGATATTACTTATCAAATGTAAGGAGTGAATGTTGGTTGATTTTACTTCATTAATGTTGCAACATTTAAGATGATCATCCAAATTCCTAAGGGTTAATGCATGGCATGGTGGTAGTGGAAAATGGTAGGCAATGGGGTCAAAGGTTTGGGACAATCGATGACATGAGACATTTTCTACATTAAATAGGTACTTACCCTTGGCCTCGAGGCTAAACTCTTATAAACAAAATGACATTCCATTATGAATCTACCTATCAAATTTATGGCTCAACGAATTATAAAGAAAAAAAAAACTTTTTTATTTTTTTAACTGTAAAAAAATTCAAAGTTGAAAAGAACATACAACACAACAAAAATTTCAAGTTTGTGCTTGATTGTTTCGCAAAGTGCAAAATTGAATCAAGGAGGGTAATGAAAATGATGTAGTGGGAAGTTGAGCACTTTGGATAGAATGGGGAGATCTAGTCCTTCAAGTCAGTCCAAATCAACAGTGAGGAGTGTAATGTGTTCTTGGGTGAGAAAAAATAGCATGTCAAGATTTCTTCATGAAACTATCCCACCATAATTGTTGTATGAGGAAAGCAAAATTGACATGCTTCTTCATGAAGTTATCTCACCATAATTGCTAACAACAACATGCACTTTAGCAAGATATGGCAAAACCTAAATCTATCACTCAGTGTAAAACAATGGGCATGGAATTAAATGAGATTGAGATGGTATAGTGAATGGGTAGGAGAAAATAAAGGATATTGTGTATTCAATGTACAAAAGGAACGATTTGCTAAGAACACCTCATTAATTCTCTTGACTCCCAAGGGTTAATACATGGCACAATGGCAGTGGAAAAGGGCAAGGCATGAAACCAAAGCTCCAACACTGACATGTGACATCACCATTAAATATCTACTTACACCTAGCCTAGAGGTTGAACCTCTCATAAACAAAAATGGCACACGACTCCATGATTAAAAAGACATCAAGACTTACAATTTCATGTTCTATTTAACTAAAAAAAATTGGTTAAAATTGAAAAGAATGTCCCACAAGAAAAAAAAAAATCAAGGCTATCTACTATAAATGTCATATTCCCTGATACACTCTCTAGGATGGTCATTGATTTCCAAGTCATAATAACAATATGTAATTAACTAACCAACTATGGGCAAAAGTCTACATGAATTGTTTGGTGTCTTTAAAAGTTGCATGAACTTGGTTGATAAAAGAGCCAAACATTTTGGTTGAATTCATGTTTTCTTGAGCAAAAGGTATGCTCAAATTGATTTTGTTTTATGTTGATAAGTTCAATTATAAGTCATATATGTTTCACAAACTTTGGGGTTGAAGAAGGCCTAGCTGGTTTCAATAATATGTTAGTGGTTTACTTTTCATTTCAAATAGTCAGTGTTTAAAGTTCAATGTAAGCTTGGGTCCAGGTTCAAACTATGCAAAATTTCAAACTATTGATGGCATGAGATTTCTTTTTAAGATTGCAATAGAGAAAGGCATTTAGTGGTTACAGGTCTCTGGAGACACTTCTTTGGTCCTTAATTGGATAAAGGGTGAGCTACATATTCAAAATGTTAGTCTAAACCCTTTAGTACACTAGTTGAAAGAGGCATTTGCTCTTTTCGTTCAAGTAACATACTCTCATGTTTTTCAAGAGCTAAGTACATAGGTAGATGCCCTTTACAAGGAGGCTTAGCAAATGGAGGCAGAGGTTTATTATTGGAGGAATCATTGAAGTCGGATTATTTAGGTTATTTTATGTACATATTATAAAGATTTTTCACTCTCAAAAGGGTCGTAGATACTAGTGTCATTTACCTTACGTATGAGATGTAAAGGGTTATAAGGACTTTGTGTTTTGTTTGGCACCGTTGAACAGATTTGTTTGTGGTTTAATATTGAGAACATATTGAGATCATTTTTGAACATATAGGTTTATTTGTTTCTTTAGGATTATGATTATGGTTAGGGTACCTAATGATATGCATGTGCATTATTTTATAGAAACTATATAAAATCCTTAGGAATTTGAATATTTTTACAAAACTATCACTAAAAATTTACATTTTGCATATTAAGAATTAGTAATATTAGCCCACGTTTCTACATTTTAATATAAATTTCCATCCTTAAAATCATCCATGGTTGCATGTTGTGAAATTTTTTTCAAAACATGTTTTGAATATTAATACAAAAACAACATACATGGTCATCCATGGTTGCATGTTGTGAAATTTGTTTCAAAACATGTTTTGAATATCAATACAAAAACAACATACATGGAAAGGAAAAAAAAGCCACTAATGAAATCACATATTAACTCTTAGTTTGAACATACGTAGACATTTTATAAGGAGTGTCTTGCTCTACTATTTCTATAATAATGGAGATTGGTCACACAGAGAAGAGGGTTATTCAATAACAAAGGATATGTTTAGTGTATAATAATTATCACGATAACCAACAAATAGTTAAGGTTAAAATGTAATCAAATTATAAAGATTGATGGTTTAACTTATTGTTATCCATCACAATATAAATTGAAATAAAATATTCTTTCTTTTATCATTTAAAAAAAAAACATTTTGTTAATATTATAGGTTTCTTTTACCAACCACATATGATTAACATTGACAATTTTTAAGAATAAATGTGGAATGGACAAAGAAAAGTTTTAGATGTTGCTAAATACTTTTATAAGTAAATCTATTGAGATAGTAATGTGTTAATACCAACCTAATCACTGTCATCAACAAATGTGAATATGCAAAAAAGCTCCCACTTCCCCTTCTCCTAATTTGAATCAGACATTTGGTTACAATAGCTTCAGATAAAACATAATCTTCTATTTAAAGGCACCGAACAAACCACTTCCCCTTTTCCTAATTTGAATAAGACATTTAGTAAAAATAATTTCAGATGAGATATAATCTTGTATTTAAGACAACAATTGCCAAGCACAAGACATCATTATAAAAAGGAGAAAAATACTAAAACCAAGTTGAAAGAAGATCAACATCCTCATAATAAAATCAAGTGCCTATAAAGGTGAAATTTAAGGTATTGATACTAACAAACTTTAAATTTTCAAACTAAACTATTTGATTCTCATAGATTGCTTCAAGGTAATTATTTTATTGAGTTATCAAGTGCCTACAAAGGTGAAATTTAAGGTATAGATATAAAATATAATCCACCAACAAACTTGCTCCAAAGATTTTCAAACTAAACTATTTGATTCCCCTAAATTGTTTCAAGGTAATTATTTTATTGAGTTTATTTATTTGTGATTTACTTGTTAGAAGGCTCAGAATTAATGCACAAAAGATTCAAAATTGATGGCACAAAAAATGTGGATACAAATATGAACTCTACTTTTTTCATTAATCTTTAATTGTCTAATAAATCACCATGAAAATGATCAACTAATGTCTAAATTTTATTAAACTTATGGGAATTTCTTATTATATCATAAATCACCATGAAAATGATACTTTATATTTAACTTTTATTAAACCTATAATATGGAATTCAATGGATCTTACAAAATTTATTTAAAGGTTTTTCCATAGTGATTTTCTCTCTTTAGGGGTTAGGGTGATAGTATGTGTTTTCTGGGTGGTTTGTGGTTAACTTGAAGAGGGGCTTTATACAATTAAATAAAAGTCTGGTCTTACACAATTAAATAAAGGCCTTAACCCTAAGAGTTAGTTTAATTGACTTAACCACATTGCCAAAACAATTCAAATTTATTAACAGAACATGTAAACAAACACAATAAGTTAGATTCAAATTTATTAATCCTTCATGATTACCAACCATTATTGTAGCTTTGATTACCAACCATTATTGTAGCGGGAGTTGAATTACTCTCCATTCAAATATTTTATAAAAATATAGAATCTCACTAATTTTTCCTTGGAAAAATTAAACCAAAAAACACCTTTAATACAGCCATATAAAAAACACTACAATTTAGATAAGCTAAAGCTTAGCTATATCATCAATATTTTAGTACAAACTAAAACTTTAAAATAATTTTAAACTTGAAAAAAAATATATATAGATGATCTCACAACCATCAAAACTGGAAAGAAATGTATTTAGACCTCAGCTTTGAAAATAATTATGCGTACCTTTCTAAGCATAAATCTTCTAAACTTGCACTAACTTAAATCAATCAACACCATATGAGAATATGCCATGTGCAGAAGCATTTAGAAGCATGCTTTGATTATTTAGCCAAGGATTGTACCAAAGCATATATCTTTTACATGGCATAAGCATGTTTCAAGTATTTGGCGAAGGATTGTACCCAGGTTTACAAGAAAACTGAAGCGAAGACAGATTGGGCAAAACACGTAAGGAAAAGGACGAAAGAAAATTAAGCCAAGGACTGTACCCATGTAATAAGAAAACCGGATGCCAGGACAGATCGGGAAAAAAACGGAATAGTGAGAGAGAAAAGGAAACCAAACCCCAATATGGAAAATAATTTAGAAGACTTTAAGCCAAAGGTCTTTACCCAGGTAATAAGAAAACTGGATGCCAGGACAGATCGGGATAAAGAAAGAAAAGTGCGAGGGAAAAAGAAGGAAACCAGAACCCAATAGGGAAAATAATTTAGAAGATTTCTGTGGGAAATAATGAAACATAGATGCTAGGGAATGAAGCTATGCAAAGATACATGTTCGATAGATGCTGAGCATGAAAGTAATCAGCAATCAATTAATTAATGTAGAATTTTAAGTTATAATTAGTATTAGCTCTAAATGTAAATAAGAAATTATTAATTATTTAATGTAATATGTTTTCTCTTAAAAGATCACAAGTTCAAATTTAAATAGGGGTAGGATATGTATATCTTCATAAACTTTAGCAGTCAAATCGCTACAGAAACAAGTTCCTTGTTCCACAAACAAAAAATCTCATACACCAATTTGATATGTGGCTTACCATAACCTTAAAATTGGATTATTATTATTTTTTACTTTACACAACATTTAAAAATGAAATAGTTAAAAGTGAAATAATTGGATTGTGTATAACATAAATACCATAAACAAATTTGTATGGATTGTGTAAAACATAAATACCATAAGCAAATTTGTACCAACTTCAGCAGCACCGGCATATCTTTACCAGTTACTAGGAGATTGATGAAGCAACGCTCCTGATAGGACAGATGCTGGGAAATAGACGTAAGCAAAGCAAAGATAGATGAAGCAAAGATCCTGATAGGGCAGATGCTGGGGAATGGAGGTAAGCAAAGATAGCTGCTAAGGAGCATGAAAGTAAGCAAAGATTAATGTGGAAGTCATAATTAATAGTGGATCTAGGGCAATTTAGGCCCAATTTCTACAAAGCCCTAATTGCCTGATGTACACTTTGCAGTCTAAAGGGCTATATAAGTGAACTAGTTGGATTGTATATAACATTGTAACAAATGCAAATTCGTACCGACTTCAGCAGCACCAGCATATCCCACACACGATTTCCATCTGCTCAGAATCCAACAAGGATATCTCACACACGATTTCCATCTGCTCAGAATCCACAAAGGAATTCGAATTCGAGACATTGCACGGTAAGCACTCTCAATCTAGCCCACATCCTTTCAGCATATTTTTAATTTCAAGCTTTCGCAGATGGTCACCATCTATCCCAAAGAACCGAGACATTGCATAGTAAGCACTCTCAATTTAGCTCACTTCCCTTCTATATATTTACTCGAGCTTCAGCGGAAAGGACCACAATCATAATCAACAATCAAAGCAACGTTTACTAATGCATCCACTCGATTCAATTTTTCATGACAGTACTATGATAGATAGCTAAAGCATGAGACTTTTTCATGCCAATTCTACCATGTTTTCTAGCAGGCAGAATGAGAAACCCAAATTCCTAAAAACCCGCGTCATAAAATCAAGTGCCCGAATCTTATCAATGTAAAAGACGAAATTCTAAAAGGTCTGCAGTGCGTGGTAATTCCTTCATTCCATCTAGTTAAAAAATGTGATTATTGGATTGCCAAAAAAGGCTTTTAAAGTAAATTGCTTGCATGGTTTAATAAGCTAGTTCCTGAAAGTTCCAAGAAAAAGAGTGTAATGCTCTCAAAAAATTATCTGCAGCATAAATATATTAAATCTTGCCCAAAGCATAATAACTTGAATATATAAATAGGGTTGGTTCAACCAGTTGTCACCAATGTTGCTGGGTATTTGGCTCATGCCAACAGCAATCCAGTTAAAATCATTTGGTTAGGTGCATTAGTTTATGTCAACTAGATTTATTAGGATACTCATGGGAAGCATCATTAAATTTTCCCGCAAAGTTTTCCTCGTAAAAAAAAAAGAAGAGCTACCATAAGCATATGAAACAATCGTGCAAAATCAAATAATATTTTTGATAATTATCCAAATCAGAAGTCAATTGGGTCTAACCCAGGTGATTGGAAAATATGGTTGTTAACCTCCCTACCCAGGTTCAAATGCCATAAGTAACATGTTTGAGCTCTTAAATGAATATATTGTGGGCTAGCTTGGTACCAACAATCTCAACTCTCACTTCAAAGCTTGAGTGAGACTGCTTTCATTCCCCGTTAAATATTTCAAAAATAAAAATAAAAACCATCCAGAATCAGATGCCAATAAAATATAGCAATAACAATGCCAAAACTGCACTGAAAACCATGGTAAACACACAAAAAAATCCCCTCAAATCACATATAAATAAACTTGTGTGTCACCTACAGTTTTCTGCTCAAGTGCTTAATTGTTACAGTGCAGCTCCCTCTGAAACCTTATATGACTGTAAATAGAGAATTAAAAATTTCATGTCCTATACTTGAAAACCGGTGCAGTTTCACTTCTGGATCTCGAACATAATTAATAATAAAGCAAGCAATCAGTATTGCATAATATAACATAATCTACAGGCAGCTAGCAAACAAAAGCAGTGTTCATGACATTCAAGCAACTGCAGACTTCGATATGTTACAACTTACAACCAATCGCAATAAACACTTAACTCTAATTCCACGTCTCACTAAAAATCCAAACATAAATAAATTGAACCCCCATGTGCCTTGGGAAGCTCACTAATTGAACACTCAGATACTTCGGTGCTAAACTCGTAAACTGATAATTTGGCCCTCAAAAACTCCTTAGTTTGCTGCAGACAATTGCCTTCTTCCTTTTTTCTCCCATATTAAGAATCGAACATTTAAAGTTTAAAGCTTGGAATCATTCTTTAAAAGTTCTGAAGCAATTCAAGTATTCGTTCCTTGGGAATTTTGAAATTCTCTATAACAAACTTTCCATTAGAAACAGAAAACTGCATAAACAGAATCGCTGGTCAACCAGCGTGTCATCTTGGAACAGGAACATGCTCAATAACCAATGGAAGCAAATATTAAAGATTGAAACGGTTCTTGAAGCTAATCAAGTTTAATACAATTAAGACCAAAAATATTTCACCATAATTTTAGTTCCACTCTGCACTAAAGCCTACAACTGGCATGTCAGCGTAAAAACAAAATTTAATCAACATCCTGAAGAGGTTGAGCAACATCCTCTGCTGTAAATTTGCCCTTCCCTTTCTCTGCAGCTCTTCCTTTTCCTTTTCTCTCCAAAAGAGATTTTCTATCCTTATCTAGTTTCAACTTTGTCACAATAACCTTGGATGGGTGGACACCAACATTCACTGTTGAACCTGAAAAAAGACAACAGAGGTCAAAATAAAAATAAAAATTACAGACAAGCAACTCACTGTATGTATACTAATTCCTGTCCTAAACAACATAGTAGCTCACCATTGACTTTGTCCCGAGTAATGCGCTCAACATGGATGACCCACTTCTTCCGATAAACTTGAACAACTTTGCCTTCTCTTCCCTTGAATGATCCTCGCACAACCTGAACTTCATCATCCTTTCTAATTGGGATAGAACGAACCTGAAAAAATTCGACCATATAAGAAAACGACTAAATTGATTGGCTTGCTGAACATAGACAAATCAGTTTCCAAGAGCATTCGTGCTTGGAACTGCTAATCTCACATTATACTTGTTCCTCGGATCAGAATTATAAGAAAACGACTAAATTGATTGGTTTGCTGAACATTGACAAATCAGTTTCCAAGAGCATTCGTGCTTGGAACTGCTAATCTCACATTATACTTGTTCCTCAAGTCAGAATTAAGCGGAGCACTCATCAAAATACGCCGGACACTAGATGGGGCAGTGAAATGTGCCTTCCGGCTCTTTCTCCTGGAGCTACTAACTCCTGCAAGAAATGAAAACTTAGCGATCAGATGAAAATTGCATATGCAAAGTACTGCATTCACTCATAAGAGAAACATATGCCACTTGTACAATATAAAAAAAATGAAGATACACTGGGCCCTCGACAATAAGTTTTTACTTCAGTAAACTATCCATTCTTTAGTGGGATTTTCCTATAAAATGCAATTTATTAATTGCAGATATCTATAAAGGCCCCAATAGCAACCAACCAATAATGTATTAAAAATCCTTCTTGGTTAATGAGACAGTTAAACTAAATGGAAGGAATTGAATTAACTATCAAGATGGTGGCAGCTACTGCATATGATACCAATATAGATCAATCTTAACTTGTATCTTTTAGGCACCAAAAGAGACCAGACAAGACAAGACAAGAAATCATTATCTAAACAATAAGACAGGCATTTTGCCAACAAGTCTTTGGTTCACTGGGAAGGTGGATTAAACTTTAATCTGTCTACCAGGACTCCATTCTTGCTTAAATGGCATGTACCATAAAGGCTACGGCTGGGTGCAAATCCGGTGCGATTTTGTTGACAATAATTACTCCTCGGACCTGGTATCTAAGCTGAAGAAATCTGTGATATTTGCCGCAGCCCTTGGGGGTGTTTCTCAAAGATACTTCCACCAAAAACATTAAATGTGAAAAAAAAAAATCACAAGCATTTTAACTTCTCCCTAAAGGCCAATGGGGTATCGGTCCAATTATAAGGATGATGGTTCCTTGTGCCATTTATAAGGATGATGGTTTGATATGCCATCCGCCAAGGTTTTCAATCTCGGTAAGGGTTTCCCGAAAAGTTGGGGCCAACTGCAAAAATGGGGTGATTTTGGTGGAATAGTTACCCCTGTTGGGACGTATTAAAAAAGTAAGTTTAACAAATTCGAAACAGCTGACCTTCCTAAGTACAGACGAGCCGAATCTGCGAAGGAGGACCATGCCATTAATCCTTCACATGAAAGCGAATGAAAAATAAATACACTAGCAGAACAGAACGAACAATGGAAAATAATAGTAATAATAATCGATGCATTCGAGGATGCCAACTGCTGTTTATGAGTTGCCAGTGGCGCATTACTTCCCAAGGGTTATCAAAGACCTAGTGCCGGGTGTGCCATGTTATATCCACACATAAGCTGTACGCATCATCTACTGCATTTTACTTCCTCTTTTAAATTTAAAAACATGGAAAAGGACTTGCAACCATCCATAGATGATAACAAAATCTAGCTCAAACTAACCACCGGCAAGCGATAAAAGCCCTAAAATACTAATTTTCTGAGTGCCGCAGAATCGACACTGAACAAAGATCAATCTAATATAGATCATACTAATGAAAACAGCAAAGATTAAAATGGATCCGACCCCAACTGCCCTAGATTGATTCTCACATTCCCCATAATCAATTTCTAATTAAACCCGATACAAAGCACACAACACAGCGAATCACGAAACAAACTGCCACCAAAATACTTACTTGGATTGTACTTCATGTTGAATGTTGTTTTGGCCCGCCTGCAACTGCCTCTCCTAGCTTGCCTCCCTTCAGTCGCCTCGCTCCCACCCTCAAAAGCCCTAAAGACTAAAACCCTAAGTGATGCCTTGGTTTATAAATTTATAGCACATCAATGCATCTTTGTCTAATGAACAAAATAGTATGTAAATGATAAATACCTTACGTGAGATCGGAAGAGCGTCGTGTAGGGAAAG
>CBVK0100020732.1:0-36295 GCA_900067695.1 Picea abies
CTCTTCCGATCTCACTCTTCGTTAATTGAATCATTTCGTATAGATCTTTGCATGCAGATTTATCTAACTGTGAAGATTTATAAACTATAAGATTGTTGTAATTTTTATGTCTTGTTTGTCCTGTAATTATATCTGAAGAGCACAACAGCTTCCTGTTTACGAGAAGATCGTGGAGAATCTGGTGCGGGTTTCCTCCCACCAAACAACTGAATTGACCATTATACATGACAAACCTGAAGCGTTCCTTCAGGTCAGCTTGCTGTTTATCATTTAATAGTTAGTTTATTAGTGTTGTTTAAGTAGTTTTAGAGAAATATATTAGTTTAGATTCATAGTTAGAGTTATTATTTTAGTTGCTTAGATTAGATTAATTTTTTTTTTATTTTTTTTTCATAAAATTATAAAATCAAAAACCAATAGTCTCGCTGTCTTAAGATAGATTACAAATGAGTTTTGCAGGTTTTCATCCAAATCTGTAATTTGTAAATATTGTACATTTGTAATTAAATTTGACTCTGTTAGTAATTGAACATTTAATTTTATGGAATTGTAGTTGCGTAGTATTAGATAGTTAATTGTATATATTAATAGTTTAGATTTGTTTATTAGTTTGTTTTAATTGTTATTTTTATTTAGATTAATTAGTTTAGAGTAGTTTTCTTTTGTTTCCTTAGGACTTAGATCGGCTAACGAAGCCGCTAAACCCGTCAGGGTGGGTTATCCCAAACGCCTTGGGTTATTTAGACAACCCCGGACCGGATCCACTCTCCCAGTTGACGGACGATCAATTTCGCCCGTCAACAAGACCATGTGATTCTACATGTGACCAAGAATTCCAATGCCTATGAGATGTGGTAATCCTTAGCCAAAATTTACCAGAGTTCTAATGAAAATAAAAAAATGGTATTGAGGGAGAATCTGAAGAGGATTAAAATGACCAAGATTGAAAGTGTTTCCACCTATCTTACCAAGCTAACTAAGATGAGGGATGTACCTGGTGCCGTTGGGGAGGTTGTTACTGATAGTGAACTTGTGAGGATTGATTTGAATGGGGTAACCAAAGAATGTGATGTCTTTCTTGAGGGCATTGTGGCAAGGGAAAATATTCCCTAGTGGGATCATCTTTGGGATGACATCATTTAGGAGGAAACTCGAAGAGGATATGTGCATTGGAGTTCATCCATAGGTAATGAAGAGGAGAATGTGGCACTTGAAACTAAAGGCAAGAACAAGTCCAAGAAGGGTTCCAAGGGAGAGAACAAGAAAAAAAGGTGAAGGGAAGAAGGACATGAGCAAAGTCAAGTGATTTGCATGTCACAAGTTTGGACACTGTGCTAGACAATGTCCTAATAAGAAGAAGAAGCAAGTTGCAACTTCAACAGATGTGGAGGAGTTTACCCATAGGTTCGAGAAGGAGTATTCATTGTTGGTGTGTCTTTCCTCTAGAGCATCATCTGCTAGTATTTCGTACAATGATAGTGGTGCCTCCTTCCATATGGTAGGTTTTTATGAGTACTTCACTGATATCACAGAGATTGGGGATCTTGAGGTGGTGCTTGGAGATGAATCAATGGTCAAGACAATTGGTAGTGGGACAATACCATTTCAAAGCGAGTCTCTACCTCCCATGTTCTTGAGATATGTCCTATATGTTCTGAGCTTGAAGAAGAACTTGGTGTGAGTTTACACTATTCATGATAGGGGATATGAGATATTGTTTTGTGATGGGCATGCGTTCTTGTATCCTAAGGGATCCAATGTCACTTTGACCAAAGTGATTGGGATTTGGTATGAGAAGATGTACTAGCTCATGTTTCATCTTGCTAGAGCATTAATGCATAGTACCAACAACAATGACCTTTGTGAGTTATGGAATAGGAGGATGTCCCATTTGCACCATGGGGATATGATGATATTGAGAGAGATTGTGACTGGAGTGCCTGAGTTCAGTACATAGCACTGGGAGGTGTGCATGGGGTGTGCTATTGGGAAGTACACAAAGATTGATTTTCCAAGTAGTGACAACAAAGTAGAAGGTATTCTTGTTACGATTCATTCTGATGTATGTGGTCCTATGTCTTCTACATCTTTGAGTGGTTTTGAGTTTATGTCATTTTTATTTATGACTTCTCTAAGAAGTCTTGGATTTTCTTAATGAAGACCAAAGGATAGGTCTTCAAGCGATTCCAATAGTTCAAATCTCTTGTGGAGAAATAAACAAGGAAGAAAATCAAAGTGCTGAGATTAGACAATGGGGGTGAGTATACCTCCAATGAGTTCAATGACTTCCATGCTAGAGGGGGAATTAAGAGAGAATTGACAGTTCCCTACAACCCACATCAGAATGGGGTTGCTGAGAGGAAGAATAGGGCCATTGTTGGGGCTATGAGAACCATATTACATGATCATGGGATACCACTCTTTCTTTGGGCTAAGGCTTGTAACATTGTAGTTTATCTACATAACAAGAGTGCACACAAAGTCTTGGGGGATAAGACTCTTGAGGAGGATTTCTATGGGAAGAAGCTTGATGTTGGGCACTTCAGGATTTTTGGGTGCCTTACATATTCACATGTACCTTCTGAGAAGAGGAAAAAGCTAGAACCCATGTCAGGGAAGGGAATATTTGTTGGGTATAGAGAGACTTCAAAATATTACCGCATATACATCCCCTCTTTGAGGAAGATAATTGTGTGACGGGATGTGAGATTTGAGGAGGATAGATCCTTTAGGAGGTATTTAGATGTTGATCAGGGGGAGCAGTAGGCTCCTCAGATTTAGATGAGTCCTTCATATAGTACGTTGACACAGAGTTTAATATCACCTACTTTAGGGACTACAGGTCCACAAGTGATAGAGTGACAAATCATTGGTCTTCAGGTTACCAATTCACAAGGTATTGTTTCTTAGTCTTCTAGTTCTCAGACGACCTTAGGATCATCATCTTCAAGTACACACTCTTCAGGTGGTGGGATTGAGGAGGAGGAGTCCCCTCCACATGGTGATACTTCAGAGAAGAGGAAGCCTAAGTGGCTTCAAGACACTTTGAAGGAATATCAAGGATCTATGGGGAAATCCTAGACAGGTTGTGAGGAAGAGTAAACCTCCAGAGAGATTTTGCAACTATTTAGCAATGGTGAGCAACATCATTGAGTTTGAGCCTTCCACCTTTGAGGAGGTAGCATGTTAGCAAGTCTAGAAGGACGCCATGGTGGAAGGGTACAATTCCATTATGAAGAATGATATTTGGGAGGTGGTTCCAAGACCTAAGGGGAAGTCAGTGGTGACTTCTAGGTGGGTCTACAAAATGTAGTATCCTGCTGATCTCTCTGGTTTCTAGATATACCTCGATCAGGAAAGTGATCTCCATTGCAACAAAGATGGGTTGGAATATCCATTAGATGGAATTGAAAACCACATTTCAGAATGGCATCATAGAGGAGGAGGTGTACATTGAGAAACCACAGGGATTTGAGGTGCATGGGAGAGATTCTCATGTGTGTAGACTGAAGAAGGCATTGCATGGAATGAAGCAAGCTCATAGAGCTTGGTATTCGAGGATTGACACATACTTACAATGAATGGTTTTCGAGAAGAGTGAGGTAGATCCCAACCTTTATTTCATTGTGGTTGGGGAGGATCCTCTCATTTTGGTGCTATATGTAGATGATATCTTCATTACAGGGTCAGAGAGACTCATAGCTGGTTGTAAGGAGAGCCTTCCTTCAGAGTTCAAGATGAAAGACATTGGATTGATGCACTACTTCTTGGGATTAGAGGTTTGTAAGGAGCCAAGACACATATTTTTGGGACAGGGAAGATATGCTGTTGACATTATGAGGAGATTCCAGATGGAGGATTGTAGGCTCATGTCCACACCCATGATAACCAAGTGGAAGAAGCTTCATTCTTCTGAGTCAGAGTTGGTTCATCCTATGTTGTATCATCATCTAACACCCATTCCTTGTTCGGTTGTTTCCTCCCGTTCTTCTTCTTCCTCTATCTTTTTTCGGTTTCATTCTTCTCGTAAAAATATTTTTTTTGGTATGTACTTTGATTCAGTGTCATATATATTTTTGATTCCCAAAAGGTCCGGGAATAACCATAATTTTAAATCTAGTACATATCCTCTATTCTTGATTTCCGAAGAATCCTAATGCGGTTCATTGATGTATCTAGTCAACACCAGACTAGATATTTGTTTTGCTGTCAACTCTCTTAGTCAGTTTATGGTGGAGCCTCAAAAAGTGCATTGGGTGGAAAAAAAACATGTGCTCAAGTACCTCAAGGGTATGATGGATGATGGCTTGGATTATGAGAGAAGGGATGGACTCAGATTGATTGGACAAGATGCGTCATTGACAAGAAGAGTACCTCAGGTTGTTTCTTTGGATTGGGCTGAGCAGTTGTGTCTTGGTTTAATCGGAAGAAAAATTTAGTGGCTTTGAGTTCTGTAGAGGTTGAGTATATGGCATATAATTAGGTCAGTTGTGAGGCCATATGTCTTCACAAGTTGTTGGTTGGGATATTTGGTGTGCAAATGAGGACCACGATGATTTACTGTGACAATAAAAGTTGCATAAAACTATTTGAGAATCCAGTTTTCCATGACATGTCTAAACACTTCGAGATAAGATATCACTTCATCCGGCATCATGTACAGAAAGGGGAAGTTGAGTTACAGTTCATATCCGCTTATGAGAAGGTAGCGAACATCCTCACTAAGGCTTTGGGGAGAGGCAAGTTTGTACCTTTCAAAGATAAGCTAGGAGTGGCGAGGAACAATTTCCTCGGTAAGAGGGAGTGCTAAATTAATTAAGAAGTACCAAGGACAAGTGTTTCTCATCTCTTCGGCGCCTAGGGGTGAGAAAGTATCCAATGTGGTTTAATTTTATGAGAGATAAAATTAAAAGTAACCTTTTTTAATGTTTGTGAAGTGGGTGACTTAAAAGTCATTAAATCACCACCATTGATCTAAGAGGCTCAAGATCAAATCTAAGGCCTTGGATCATGAGACTCTTCACATTCCCTCCTTGAGTCAAATTAGGGAAAGAAGCACCCCTCACTCTGGAATTCTTCACGAGGTTTGGAGAGCGCATGAAAGAAAGAGAAGTTGAGCTTGAGAAGAGAGTCAAGTTTCCTGGAAGAAGCACGAATTCAAAGACAAGTTTGCTGCACAGAAATCGAAGAGGTGTTGATTTTTCATATGAGATAAGATATGATAGATTGATTTATTACAATGACAAGTGTTCCATATATAGAGAACATATGGTGACCATCCATGAAAGGATGCGTTCCTTGGATAATAAGTAATTATTTATTATTATTATTACTTATTATATATATTATTTAATATTAATTTAGGAGAATGTCTTCCCGATGTTGTCCAAACATCAAAACTCCCTCTCAACGAGGGAGACACTCTGCATCATGCCAAGTTTTTCTATGAAGTATACAAACTTCACCTTAGACTCATGACACATGTCTATTAGTCCTTGGAGATGTCTCTCTCCCACCTAAATCGAGGGGAAACTTCCCCTGCGGCTCTCCCTATCAGCTAACTGACTCTCTCTGAAATCAGGTTCATTTTGGGTCCACATGTGATATCATCTAACATCTTGAGTCTTTATCATTCCTTGTCAAATCACGATGACTAGGAAAAATACCACACCAGTGTTGTTGGGCCCTTCATTTGTATAAGATAATTTGCGCAAGTTATCAAGGAGTTGGACAACCAATCAAGTGAAGAGGGATGTTAAAGGAAACGTGCAACAAAAAGACTTTGGAACAAAAAATAGTCTCAGGCTAGCGCAGAATTAGTTTTGGGACAATACAGTTAGAACAAAATTAAGATATAAGAGGGCCTACAGGTTCTAAAGGAGGAAAAAAATACGATTGTATTGTAATATGGGTGGGTGTGTGAAGGAAATAGGAGAGAGGAATGAGAGGCAAGAACTTGATCTGTACTCTAGAGCTAGAATGTAATTAGTAAGGGGAAGGGACTAGACTGATTATGATAAACTCTAGTATTGTGTTGAGATGTTCCTACCGATCACTTCTACGATGAGTAATGTAAAGTTGTGAATGCTTGTTGATCAATACTTTTGATATAATATAAATATAATGGAGATCAAATTTTAAAAGTTCCTGGTTTATATTACTTTCTGTATCTCTGGAATGTTATTATGTTGCTGTCTATTATGAATTACACTTCTTTATCCTTTCTTAATGTTCTATACAAGTCTGTTCTCTCATATTGATGTATGATGTGTAAAAATATATGAACAAAATAATCTATCTTGCTTAAGAATGGTAACAATATAGATGTGTTATAGATATGTATAACATTCTTCTTACACTTCCCTAATTTATTTTGTCTCGGTTGCGCTTCGGGTGAGACTTATTTCCTTTCGGAAAGGTGAAAATTCCAACGCACTAGACTACATCAATACCCTTTTGTTGGTAACCTGAAGAGGACCCTAGTCTAAAAACTTTGTGCCAACAAAATGGTTCCGTTGTGGGGACCCTGAATTTATAAGGGAACCTGTAAGGAGAATGCTTCCATGGATCCACAAGTCTGACGTTCGATAGTTGTGGGAACATTACAAAATATGAATTGGGACGCCACCAAGGATTCTATATTCTACTCGGAAAGATCAAGCGACCAATATGATATCTTCTAGGTAGAATCCCTGAAAAATCTATTCTAGTGGGTAGATCGCCTACAAAAAGCACCAGATTTCAAAGAACGGGTCAAAGAAATTGGTTCTTGGGATATAGAAAGGCCAACAGAGCTTCACCGACTGGATCACTAGATTACTTGAGTGATGGATTTATGGGTTTCCATGTCCTTGGAAATCACCGAGTTTGCAGCGGAGAACCACCAATATTTTTCATGACCCGAAGAAATATTCAAGAAAGGGGCACGAGGAAAATTGCTGAGGTAATTACCCTCTAGATCAAGGTATTTTTGGTGGAAGAGGGGATGCTAGTTGTTCTCTCATGTGAGATGGCAGCCTAAACCCATACACTCGGGGTGGGTTCATGAACTAAGAATGGGAACGAGTTCTTTGATAGATGGGGGAAGAGAAAACTACAAGAAGTGATCATGCCTCGATGAGAGCCACCATAGTTGAGAAATGGTGGCGAGGAAAGGTAAAGAGAGAAACAAAGCAGTCCAAAGTGTTGCAGAAAGAAATAAAACTAGGAGGAATGGATGAAATAAAGTAAGAAGAGTTGCAGAAGTTGCAAAGACAAGAAAGATTGGTCAATCTAAGATTGCAGGAAAAAGAAGCGCAAAAAGAAATAAGTCCCCTAGAGAGTGGACGAGACGAGGAAGGCTTAGAAGTAAGAGAGGATGAAGGACGTCTGGATATTGTAAAATACATAGAGGATTCAACCTCGATCTCAGGAGGAGTCAACCACAAAGTGGAGCAGATTGCTCTAGTACAAGCAAATGAGACCCCCCAGATCAAAAAAACTTGCCCAGAATTCAGTGGAACCAACCCCGAGTTGCTTGTCCCCCAGGTGCCTCCAATACCCTTAGTAAGCTCAATACCTCATAATCATGCAAATCCTATTTCATCGAACTCAGTCAGTTCAACAAGACCAACAACTATAAACAATGGGAGGATAGTAGGGTCTCCTGGTAGATCGCAACCAGGGCCGTTAGGATTTATTTTGATAGGAACAAGAACACCGACAGTGGCTGGAAACAAGGGAGGTTCGATTGCCTGATACCCATATTTCTGTGGTCAAGGGGATGAAGACATATAACAACATTGGTTTCTATGAGAGGCCATCTTGAGGTCAAGAGGGACCCTGGATGCAGACAAGTTAGTGGAATACCAGACTACCTTGAGGGGTCATGCCCTCAAATGGTACATGAAGGATATTGAGCATAGGGTGCAAGGACATGCCTTTACCCTTGACCAAGTGTGTCAGAAATTCATTTCCAATTCAAGTTACCTCAGTCAAAACAAAAATCTTTCTATGAGTTGCGCGAGATTTAGCAGAGAGAGGGGGAGTCTGCATGGGAATACAATTAAAAGTTTAAGGACATTATTGGGATATTGGTGGACCCAATTCATGAAGACCATCAAAGGGAATGGTACATCGAAGGGTTGATACCCTTGACACAAATCCCCTTGATGCAACAAAGAATAGCCACACTGACAAAGGATTTGGAACAATCAATGAATATTGAAGCCATGGTAGCCTGAGGAGAACCAGATCTCCAGTAGATTCAAACATGTCTAACCTCCAAGGAAAAATATTTGCACTCACAGAGGAGATCCATGAATTAACTCTACTCAAGCCAACACAACCTCAAGTTTGGTTTACAGGATTCTACACAGAGGGACATCTGGCAACCGAGTGCTTGTGGGTAAGAGGAATGGGCCACCCCCTACAAGACCAATGGGGGGAGTTGCACATGTATCGACAACTTCGCCATTTCATGCACCGATTCAATACCACGCTTTCCTAAGCACCCAACCCACTCAGACAACCAAATACTGTGAAATATGTTGGACTCAGGGACATGCACCAAGACACTACCCCATCCTGCAGAAGTACTCACTTGCACCCAATACAATACATTATGAGTTATGTGGGTCCACTACGCATGCTACAAACCAATGTCGGGCATTCTATGCACTTGTCGACAGACTGGAACATACTGCATTCAAGATAAACGAAACACCCCAAGGGTCGGGGAAGTGGAAATGCAAGTGGATTTAGAGGAGGGGGGACCAGAGGAAGAAGACTAGGTTGATGTTACAATTGTGATGAACAAGGTCATATGGCCAGAAACTGTCCTCATCTGAGACGACCATGGTGTTCACACTGCAGAACTAATTCCCACGCAACTGAAGAGTGCCCCGATATGATCGCAAAGTGGGAGTACTAGGCTCGACAAAGAGGAGCTAAATTTTTAGGCTCGAAACCCAGGAGATAAGTCAAAGGGAGGCTACCCAAATTCAACATCATCACTTGTGGAGGAGAAAAAATGGGGCAGATGCAAACAATTGGCCCAAGATTAAGAAAACATACCCCAAGGATGACATGTATGATCCTTTGAAACAAAACCTATTTTTCAAAGATGCAATAGAAATATTTAGAGGTGAATCTGCTCCAGAAATAAGGCAAAACCATCATAAAGTCACCTTTCAAACCAAGACCACTCAAGATCCTGCCTCACCTCTCGCACCCGAAAATCATGTAAACTCGAGAAGATCTCGTGAGCAGTCTCAAGATATAATTAACCTCTGGTTTCAATTATTCTCTGAGATCCCGGGAGATGACCGACTCTCTGAGAAGTTGCAAAATACATTTTACCTAATCCTAGGGGATGAGGGAACTCCATAAACCCCTGTAACCACTAACCTTCATGAGAAGAATACCCAGAGTATACAAAGAAGGAAGGTGCGAACGGGGAAATAATTTAGGTTGGAATCCCAGTTAGGTGACTTCAAAATTAATAATGTCATGCTAGCTTTAGGATCATATGTCAATATCTTACCCAAAAATACCTGGGAGGCTCTAGGGAAACCTTAGTTAGTCTATTCCCCTATCCAAATGAGAATGGAAAATCAATATTGCATTTTTCCAGTGGGAAGGCTGAAACATGCGGAAGTAGATGTTGCAGGAGTTAAAACGACTGTCGATTTTGAAGTGATTGAAATCATGGGAGATGAAGAACCCTACCCTTCCTTGTTAGGGATTGACTGGGCCTACAATTACTATGCTGTCATTGAATTAAAGAGGTACACTATGACATTTGAAGCATACACTACTACATATTGAAAAATTTGCGACAACCACTTGCGACGAAAGTACTCTTTCGTCGCAACATGCAAGAGAAAAAGTTCAATTTTTCTAAATCCACCCCGTATTCGTCGCTATCTCAACGCATGTAGTTTGACTAAAATATTATGGTCAATAGTCGTCTCAAGAGAGACGACTGTAGTTTGTCTCTCGCAAGAGCGACGACTCACCTAACCTTAAAATTGACTGTTAAAATGACCTAAAATAAATAGGTGGAAAAAAAAATATTTTTAGGTCAATATCATCGCAATTGCGACGATAGTGACCTAAAATTGAACTATAAATATTTGACGATTTAAAGATGTTGCGACAAACTTGCTATAACAACGATGGTTCTGAAAGGGTATTTTAGTGCGGAAAAATGTCATAGAATGTTGTTAGAGGTGGAAAAAAAAGTAAAGCGGGTGAAAAGGGTGATGGTAGATGTTATTGCCCTTGTAAAAAATGTTGCCTAAGACGCCCCGTAAGAATTTTAATAGCAACAACTACAAAACATTTTAGGAAATATGG
Organism: Picea abies; assembly: GCA_900067695.1. Lineage (NCBI taxonomy): Eukaryota > Viridiplantae > Streptophyta > Pinopsida > Pinales > Pinaceae > Picea > Picea abies. The sequence goes on from CBVK0100020732.1 coordinate 10,339, forward strand.
TCACATTGATGGTGGATTGAATGAATATCGTCCCATGGTAATTAACTATATATTCATTATCTTTTTTTATTTTGTCAATTTTATATAAAATTATATATATATATATTGTTTGAATGTTTGTTACAGTATACACTAATTTCGCATGATTGTTTGAAATTATAAAGTTAGAGTTGCCCTCTAACTTTCCGTAGAATATTGCACCAAGTATTAGTAGAAATGATGTTGTACAAGCTGAGGAACATCATCATGAACAAGCAAATGAGGATATTATGGAAGAAGATGATGGGACAAATCAAGTTAATGATCCCATGGAAGAAGATGATGGGACAAATAAAATGATCCAAGATTTGTTTTCGCAGCCGGATGAGGATGGGAAAAATGCTAGTATTTATGAAGAACCTCTATTAAAAAAGGCAAATAAACGACTTTATGAAGGATCAAGAGCAAATCTTCTCTCCGCTACATTGTTACTAGTGAACTTAAAGGTTATGAATAATTTGTCGAACACTTGTATGACACAAATACTAAGGTATGTAATATGTTTCATCTCATACTATACATAAATGTTGATTTTTTTATATTTTTGTTTAGTGTTAATTAATGTGTAAAATAAGAATGACATTTTTACGATTAATATTCTTACATTAACTAGTTGTTTGTTATGTTGTAGATTGTTAGGTCAATTTTTGTTACCATCGTCAAATTTTTTACCTCGCACATATCGAGGTTTGCATGCCATCATGAAAGACATTGGAATGTATTATCAAACTATAGATGCATGTCCTAATGACCATATTATATATTATGGAAAACATGCTTCGAAAACCGAATGTCCGCAATGTCTCATCAGTAGATATCGAACCGATCAAGTAACAAAAAAGGTGCCTCGAAAGGTTCTTCGTCATATTCCCATAATTCCACGTTTGCAGCGATTGTTCAGGTGTGAAAGCATAGCACAATTTATGGATTACCATGCACGTAACAAAAGTGGAGATGGTGTTCTTCGAATGCCTGCCGATAGTTCCGCATTTAGGGAAATTGAGGAAAACTGGGAAGATTTCAAAGAAGAACCTCGTAATGTTAGGCTTTCATTGGCAACTGACGGTGTTAATCCATTTGGAGAGCTTAGGTCTATTTACTCAGTGTGGTCTATTTTTGTTATCAACAATAACATTCCTCCTTGGATGTCAATAAAGAGGGAGCACATAATGTTGACAATGATTGTTCCAGGTATTTGTTTACATTAATTTTTTTAATTTAACATTTTCATTTGTTTCAATTTTTGCATAATATCTTTTGTTTATTTATTTAATTATATATATTACATGATATCATTCCTTTAGTAATTATGTGTAATTTCAAACAATTAGGTAAGTACCAGGTTACAGATATGAATGTATATATCGAGCCTCTTATCGACGAGCTACTAAAGTTATGGGTTGGCATCACCATGTATGACATATGTAAACCAATCGGGGAGAAGAAATTTAAATTTAGTGGAATACTTTTATGGACAATTCATGATGCCCCTGGACTAACACATTTTTGTGGTATGTAGCATTCTAATATTGCTCTTTAATACTATATAATATTTTAATGTTATCATGGTACATGTTTAATTTTTAAATAATCTCATCATATAATTGACATTAATCCATTTGTTGTAGGTCTTCAAACAAAGGGTAAATTTGCATGTCCAGTTTGTGGCCCTAAGATGAAGTATCGTCATTCAAAAAGTTTAGGAAAGATGGTGTTTGATGAGTATAGGCACCTTCTTCCTAAGAACCATAGGTATCGTACTATTGAAAAACATCTTTTCAATGGGAAAGAGGAGACTAGTTTAAAACCACAAAGAATGACACCTCACCCATGGAGGTTGGAATATAATAGAAATCGTCAAGGTACTCAATTTCGTAATGTATCGTAGATCATGTAATGTTTTGAATGTTTATTTTAATCATTGAATTTATTTTACCGTATTTGATAATTATTTTGTGATTTCTTTTATGCTTCATGAAGGCCGCAACCATCATGACAGTATTAATAATGGGCTTCCACGAGGAATGAAATCTTATCCCTCTCAATTCATGAGGTTGCCCTACTATGAGGAGCTAAAAATATCTCATTTGTTTGATACAATGCATATCGGGAAGAATGTGACTGAAACGTTATGGTGAATCATAGATAGTAGAAGGGACAAAGAAAAAATTGTCAAAATTTGTACTGACATTAAGGAAGCCAATCATGCAATGCAAAGTGTGATTTGATATTCAAATAGATCAGATGGAGTACTAGACCGAAATAACCTTCCATGGTTAGTAACAGAGCAACAAAGCAATGATGTAAAAGAGGTAATTCAAAGAATTAAATTTCCCACGGCTTTTGCTTCAAACATAAAAAATATCTTAATGAAGAAAGGTGAATTTGGTGGGGTAAAAACACATGATTGGCATACCTTCATTAAGGTAATGATTTTGGTATACATATTTATATATATTGGCCTTATAGATATTTTATTTATTTTTATTTTTTCTTGTCTACTTTGGTCGAAACAAATAATGATTCATTTTTTTGTTACAGTATGTTCTACCGCTATGTCTCCCAAACGAATTTGAGAACAACGTCAAACAAGCTATATATGATCTTGGAAAATACACGAGGTAAGACATAGTTTTGATTTATATGCAAAATGTTCTTTCAAATTATTGTTGTACTTAATGACACGTGTTTTACTTGTAATGTAATGTAATATATTATATTATGTTATGTTGAAACATGTTATTTTCTTGTGTCATGATCTCATGTAGATGGTTGTCATTGAAAGAAATCCATGAAGATGATATAAATTATTGGAAGAGAGAAATTCCTTGTCTAATGTGTGAAATTAAAAAGTATATACCTCCTACATTTTTCAATGCACAATAACACTACCTCATACACCAAGTTGAGGAGATTTAAATTTGTGGACCTATTCACACAAGGTCAATGTGGATGGTGGAGAGGCACTTGAAATCATTGAAGGCGTTGGTTAGACAAAGAGCACATCCTGAGGGTTCTATGGTGGAGGGATATATGGTATATCAATCCATGGTGTATATTAGTCAGTATCTTCCTAAATTAGCAGCACCAACTATGCATGCAGTGGATCGTATTTGGGATGTGAACTCCATAAAAAAATTTGAAGATCAGGAGCATCTGTTGGGGAAAGGTAGAATGAAAAAAATGAGAGGTAATATATTAACAATTGTGATAATTTATATTAATAATACATATAAACTTTCGTTTTTGTTTATAGGATCATACTCATTAATATATTAATATAATTTATTTCATAAATTATAAATATTTATAATTACCTGCATATTGTACGTTATAACTAATATTTAATATTGGTAAATTATGTTTTTTGATTCAGTCGCTCTAGAGTGGGATGCACTGCATTTATACATTGCAAACAATCTTGACTGGATGAATGTGTGGATTAAAAGATGTAAACAACATAATGGAGGTAGGTTATCATGGCAACGATTGTCTGAATTGGTTAGAGAAGCTTGTCATAACGGAGATGCCAATGTTACATAGAGGGAAATTGATCTAGCACATGGTTTGAAAGATGGACAGGTAAGCAATTTCACCCATTTTATTTAGTTATTTTATATTATACTAATGTGACTACATGTGTACTGTATTTTTCAGATACTTTCAAAGTTATATAAATATATGTTAATTTATTAGTTGACAATGCATCTTTTACATATCTGACATATTGTAGTTGAAACACCACAAGGCTATGTGGTGCAATGGTTGTAAATTTCGCATCAAACAATTGGATGAAACCAGGAAAAATTCTGATAGTGGGATAACTGTAGTATTCCAGGTTACTAATGTTTCCTCTAGGAGTGACAGACATCCCCGAGAATCTGAAAATAGATACTATGGGTATTTAAACGTTATACTTGAGTGTGACTTTAATTCCTTCAAATTAGTTTTGTTCGATGTCAAATGGTATAGGTTATGAATGCATGAACGTGATGAGGAAATAACTGTTATTCAACATGCCAATGAATTTCCAATGATTAAAACAAAGATGTTTGAAAGAGGACATGATTTCTATGTTTTTCCAAGTCAATGTGAATAGGTATTTTACCCAAATGTTCCAGGTGAAAAGGATTGGTCATTTGTTGTTAGATATGATCCAAGAGGAAGGTCAATTAAGTATACTCATTTACATGAAGAAGATGATATTGAAGATAAAGAATATGATTTGACAAAATATCAAACATAGCCGGAAGATCATGGAGGGTCGACAGATGAAGAAGACAAAGAATATCATGATCTAGGCGTAGGAGACAATATTACAATTCCTGATGATGATGTTGATGAAAATATGCTTGAAAATGACATTGATGACGATGATGATATCATTAGTCCTTTCAACATCGTTTCAAAACTAGATGATGATACAGATGTCGAGTTTGATGAAGAAGATCAAGATACAGAATAAGGATGATTACACAGATGTTGAGGTTGGATTAGGTACGTGAATATATAATATTTTAATTTGAATGAATTATTCTCTTAAAATAATTTACTTTTAATGTCATGGGTTAATTACATGTTTTTTAAGTTTTATGTGACGTTTTTATATCATAGGTTACATGTTGTTTAATTTTTATTTGAAACCTGAAAATAGTTGTCAATATAGTAAAGTAAGTGGTAGACTAAAAATATCATTGAGAAACACATAATTTCATGTACCTTCATTAATTTTAGTTTTTGTATTTTCTATGCATGAATCTTAATAGGATGTTGCTTTCGATTATTTTATATTTTATAGATTGGGTTTTGGGGATCAATTGAGAGTGATGTGAGGGGGAGGGGAGGGGCCATGTGATCTTCCACCTTCATGTGGTTGGCCTTGTTCAGTAGAGGATAAATTATTCTTGAAACCAAGAGAAGATATTTCATTTTTATACCATCTGATCATATAAGATTTCATCAATATTGTTACCTATTTGAATCTTCTTAGAATTGAGATTCGTTACATAGTCGTAGAAAAAAGACAAAAGACTTATGTAGCGGATATTAATTTGGTCTTTCTATGGGACATTTTATGCCATTAGTATGTAATTTTGTTCAAAAAAATGGACCTTTGGGACTACACCATGGTCAAGGAACTAGGAACGAGGAACAATGAACGAGGAACAAAAATTGCACGAGGACTAGACACCGGCAACAGGGACCTGCGAATGGGGCCAACCTTGAATTTTTTTCAAACAATTTCTGTATGCACTGAAATTTGTCATGGATAGAATATTGGCACGCCTTAATGATATGGGAGGGTTTCTAGACTCAAATTTGAGTGACACACCCACTTTCTTCCATCATCAATTCATCATGTAAACCATAAACCCTAATTTTCTTTCAGAGTACCCAATTTGGTTGATGCAAGTTTTAGGATTTCGTTGGTATTTATTCATTTTGCTTTCAGGTTCTACATTAATGTATATACAATGTATATGCACCATTTTTTTGATGAAAAATCCCTCTATTTTGATGATTGCTTAATCAACACCATCAAGATACTAGAGGCGGGCAACATGGACCTACGAATGGGGACAACATTGAAATTTTTTCAAACTGTTTCTATATGCACTGAAATTTGTCATGGATAAACTATTCACATGCCTTAACGATATGGGAGGTTTTCTGGACTCAAATTTGACTGACACACCCACTTTCTTCTATCATCAATTCATCATGGAAACCATAAACCCTATTTTTCATATGTTCTAGTATATATGTTAATGATTCCAAGTTTCATATTTGTATTTGACTGAAAGTCCAACTAGATTGAAAAGTATCAAATTGAGATTTCAAGTTGATAAACCAAATATTAAATGAATCCAATCATCATTTTATATCATCGCAAGAGAGACGAATGTAAATAATCTTGCGACAAATTTGCTATACTATCGACGAAAAAATTTCGTCGATAATTTTATGCCATTATTATGTAATTTTGTACAAAAATAATGGATCTTGGGGACTACACCATGTTCAAGGAATGAGGAACAAGGAACGATGAACAAGGAACGAAAATTGCACGAGGACTAGACACCGACAACAGGGACCTGCGAATGGGGCCAACGTTGAAATTTTTTCAAACAATTTTTGTATGCACTTAAATTTGTCATGGATAGACTATTGGCATGAATTAACGATATGGGAGGGTTTCTAGACTCAAATTTGAGTGACACACCCACTTTTTTCCACCATCAATTCATCATGTAAACCATAAACCCTAATTTTCTTTCAGAGTACCCAATTTGGTTGACGCAAGTTTTAGGATTTCGTCGATCTTTCTTCATTTTGCGTTCAGGTTATACATTAATGTATATACAATGTATATGCATCATCGTTGTGATGAAAAATACCTCTATTTTTTTAATTTCTTAATCAACACCATCAAGATACTAGAGGCGGGCAACATGGACCTGCGAATGGGGCCAACGTTGAAATTTTTTCAAAAAGTTTATGGATGCACTGAAATTTGTCATGGATAGACTATTGGCATGACTTAACGATATGGGAGGGTTTCTGGACTCAAATTTGAGTGACACACCCACTTTCTTCCATCATCAATTCATCATGGAAGCCATAAACCCTATTTTTCATATGTTCTAGTAGATATGTTAATGATTCCAAGTTTCATATTTGTATTTGACTGAAGGTCTAGCTTATAGCTTGCAAAGTATCAAATTGAGATTTCAAGTTGATAAACCAAATATGAAATGAATCCAAGAATCATTTGATATCGTCACAAGAGAGACAAATGTAAATAATCTTGCGATTAATTTGCTATACTATCGATGAAAAAAAGTTCGTCGATAATATAGCTAATTCGTTGCAAGAATATTGTGTCTAATTTGAATGGTGTTACATGGTTTTTAGGGATTTTAGGGCTTATATTATGGTGCAATGTAGTGTATTCTATAAGAAAAATCTCTATGCCAAACCTCAAAATGGATATTACCATATCTTGTTCATAAGACAAATATTCTTGGTATGTTTCCTTTGTGGATATGGTGGCTCAAGCCGTCAGTACACATGATGCTAAACAATGAAACGTAACAATTTTACTATTGAATGATAGTGTTATGTCACCCATGGTTAAGGAAAGAAGTTAAGGTTCTTAGGTCCTATTTTAATCTTCTTAGAATTGAGATCCGTTACATAGTCCTTGATAAAATACAAAAGACTTATGTAGAGGATATTAATTTGGGCTTTGTGTGGGACATTTTATGCCATTAGTATGTAATTTTGTACAAAAATAATGGATCTTGGGGACTACAAAATGGTCAAGGAACGATGAATGGGGAACGAGGAATGATGAACAAGGAACGAGGAACACATAACAAGGAACAAGGAATGGAAATTGTACTAGGACTAGACACCGACAACAATGATGTGTGAATGGGGCCAACGTTGAAATATTTTCAAATAGTTTCTGTATGCACTAAAATTTGTCATGGATATAATATTTGAATGCCTTAACTATATGGGAGGGTTTCTGGACTCAAATTTCACTCACACACCCACTTTCTTCCATCATCATGAATTCATCATGTAAACCATAGACCCTAATTTTCTTTCAAAGTACACAATTTGGTTGACACAAGTTTTAAGTTTTCATCAGTCCTTCTTCATTTTTCTTTGAGGTTCTACATTAATGTATATACAATGTATCTGTTTCATAGTTGTGATTAAAAATCCCTCTTTTTTGTTGATTGTTTAATCAACACCAGAAAAATACTAGAGGTAGGCAATAGTGACATGTGAATGGGGCCAACACTGAATTTTGTTCAAACTTTATCTGTATGCATTGTAATTTGACATGGATAGGCTATTCACATGCCTTAATGATATGGGATGGTTTTGGGACTCAAATTTCACTAACACACCCACTTTATTCCATCATCATATCATCATGGAAACCATCCATAGGCATAAAGACACATAAATTATTTTAATAGTATGTATGTCCATCCCTGTCCTACTAGTCAACTTAGGGTTTCCTACTAACTATGATGGTAACATTAATTCCCTAAGGTGAAAACGAGCACATAAATTATTTTAATAGTATGTATGTCCATATTTGTCCTACTAGTTAACTTAGGGTTTCCTACTAACTATGATGGTAACATTAATTCTTGGCCTAAGGAAATTTTGATCCAAAGGATTTGTAAAAAAATTGCAAGAAAACCATGTTATTGTCCGATGACTGTTTCTCTTATAGGATAGTAAGGAAGGAGTCATATACAAGTTTTCCATTTGTAGGCCTCAGATAATCCACCGAGACATTTTTTTTGGATGAGGTAGTTAAGGGTTTCAATAACCATCACATAAAAGGTTAGTGCAAAAGGGAATCCTCGACGACTAGAGTGGAAAGTAGTCTCGTGTGAGAAATTGATCATCAAACATCTCTTTGAGGGTATTCATTAATTCAACCAACATTGTAAGCCTTTGATCACATACCCATTATTCCTTTTGCATCGACTTTCTTGGGACTACATCAACACAAGTTTTCATATACAACTTTCTTTCCTTTGTTATAATTCCTTGAGATTGAAAAACCAATTTGTAATGATTAACAAACTCCTTTTCAATGTTCTCCTGGTCAATGATTCTATTGTTTTTTTTTTTTGAGGTCCTTAATATGCTTAAAAAATTCCTTGGATGTCAGATCTTTGAAAAATATCATAGTAGGATTCTCACATGTCTTAAGCCAATGGAACCCAACTTTTATTTGCCCCCCTCTTACTTTATATGTCTCATCAACCTTTAGTATTTGTCATTGTTTGGTCAGTTGTTATTCACTGAGGGGATAAGCTGAGGCATTCTTGAAATTTCCTCGAGCTCTTCCAATATTGCCTTGTATTTTATTCTTCTAATTGTCGTCAACTATCTACCATAACATCTAAGAAAGGAAATGATTTTTCTAATGGAATATTCCCACCAAATTAGAATTCAACCTTTGTCCCCTCAGGGCCTTGGACTTAGCTTCCATATTTTGGGGTGGATAACTTCCCCCACTCCCCTATTGAACAATGGGTTAGCTTCCATATTTATAGGACCATGCAAATAATTCTTTCTATTCTTAAATATGTTAATTCCTTGGCTAGCAATTCTATCCTCCACTCAATTCCCATTATGATGTGTTGAGGTTCATTCTTCATTTATACATTAATTTTTTGAGTGGGTATATGTTCCATGTATTTAAGAACATCTTAGTTAGTATGGCCATGGGATACATTCATTGAATTTTGCATTTACTAGTGGTAACATTAGTCAAGTGTGATGGGTAATTTTCCTTCTCATCATTCACTTGAGTGGATTCTTCCCTTTGGGTTTAGTTATTAGTTTTGATTCTATATTATAGCAACAAAAAACTTAGATTATCCATCTTCCAATGCTACAATGATCCCCTATCAAATGATTTATTTCCTCTAAGAAATCCTCTAGTTATACTACCCTTTCCCTTTGCATTCATATAGTTCATCTTGCCTGCTTCTAGAGGATTCACTAGAAATAGCCAACTCCTCATTCACTATTGCAACTTATTAAATCAATAATTATTCAATATTCTACTTTTTTTGAATGCAATTGTGTTGGCTCACTAATCATCAATGATTGTTTCTCCTTCTAGGTGTGATTGTTGGCCCTTGACAAAGTTTTGGGAGTTTCTTGGTCATGTTGACCTATTTTGGGACTTCGACAACATGTCGAAGGAGGAGCGCAAGAGGAAGCAGAGATCACAGGATCTTGGCCCCCTTTTGGGCCTCTTTTTGGGTTTTTGGGAATATGTAATGGGAAAGGGATGTCGGCCCATGGGTTTACCCATGTTTAGGCATATTTTGTATATAAATAGATGCCTTGGCTAGAAAGGCGAAGGGGGGGAGACAAATGAAAGGCTAAGTGCTAGACCTAAGGGATGTAAATGTAAGCTAAGTGAAAGTAGGGTTTTTGGATGCTTTGTGGATGATTGTAAGGGATTTGCAGAGTTGAGTGCAAGTAGTTGTGACAGATTGTGAAAGGCTTAGTGATGTAATGCAAGGAAAAAGGATCTAGCGAGCTGCGCAGATATTCTGTCCTGTGTGGAGTAAGGGTTTGAGGCTCTGTGCTGTAACAGATTGACTGAAGGCAATACAGAAGAAGAGTTGGTGGATGTAGCCCCAGGAGGGGGGTGAACCACGTAAATCTTGTGTTATCTCGCTTTGTGCTTTACCTTAATGTGCTTATGTCTTCTTTGCTAAGTACTCTGATGTAGTTGGATAGATCTACTTGCTTTGTGCTTACGATGTGTGAGAATGCTAGATTTGATACATATGGTTGTGCTTAGTGCTTAATCTAGTTGATCTAACCTATTTGCTTATGCTAAGTTCTTGTATACGATAGATTAGTGTGGATACTGTGAGGCTTTGTTTTAGCAACAAAGTAGATAATGATTGCATGTTAAAGAACTGAAGGTGCTAAATGATTTATTAAGAAATACAATCACAGATCTGTGTCCCAACTAAGGTTGCAGACACTTGAGTCCTGTAACCACCCCTGCCTCTACCTCAGGTGAGAATTCATCTGCTTCGCAGGTGTTGTCGAAAGGGCTGGTAGCTAGGGTTTTGTTGGTGCGCTGTTGTAGCGTTGAACCCTGGGTCTGCCCTTGTGCCAACAAATGGTTCTGTTGCTGGGATTTGAAATTGTGATTGTTGGGAACTAAGGAAGAAGAAACTTTGTGCAAAGATTCGATCTAAAAGTGTGAATTCGCTGTGTGTAGATCTGTTGCCCTTGTGCGCAACATTTTTCTTGACCTGTGAAGCTCTGTGCTAAAGAGAGAAGGCAAGTTTTGAAGAAAAGAAGCAAGATATGAAAGCTTTGTGCTCTAAGAAAGGTAAAAGTAGAAACTTTTGACTAAAAGCGGTAATATCTGCAAGCTCTGTGCTCTAATAAAGGTAAGAATAGTTAAAAATTTTTAGATCTGGAAGCTTTGTGCTCTGTAAAAGTAATATAAGTGGAAATTTTTGTTTCTAGAGTATGAATCTAGGTATGTTTGATAGATTCTGTCCTAGCTTAAAAACTAGGGCACTGATAGATGAAAAAATATTTGTCATGAATAGATCTGATAAGAATCATGAAAGATATGTTATACCTATGCATAGAAAAGACGTTTGGACTAACAAATGGATGCATGATCCTAGAAAGAATTTGTTTTAGGTTATCTCATACGATCCTAGTGCGTAATACAAAAGAAGCCGGGGATCATTTAAAAGGAAGAGAGGATTAACCCTCTGTTACGGTTGCAGGATGCCGGGACATCTTGCTAAGGAATGCCCTAGTGGAAGACCTAGTTGTCTTTGTTGTAAAGCTCTAGACCATGAAGTATTGGATTGCCCTAGAATGATCACTAAGCTTGAAGGAATGAACTTGAATTAAGAGAATCCTAAGGCAGATCCAGAAAAGGTAGAACCCCAAAAAGAATCAGAGACAGTATTGATACAGATGAAAGAAACCCTGAATGACCACCGACATGTCAGCTTATTAGAGACCTTAAAAGAGAAGGAATGCATCGAAGCAAGAATAGGAGACTTCAACATTGAATGTGTTCTTGATGAGGAAACACAGATGAATATTATGACAGAGAGAACTTGGGAAGCTATAGGAAGGCCTGCTATGATCCCTTCCCTAAGAGGAATCGGTTTATTCAAAGGAAAGCTAGTAAACCTATGTGAAAGGCTCGCTCAGATAGCTATGACTATCATTGGAACTTCGACAGAAGAAGAATTTGAGATTATTAAATTTGTTGAAGATAACGCCCCATTTACCATGCTAATAGGAAAACCTTGGATTGATAGAGATCAAGCTAGACGAAAGGAAGAAAAAGAAGTTTTGGAATAGAAGAAGCAAGAGTTAAAAGACTTTATGACCAGAAGGATCACGCACTTGATTGAGGAACATGAGAGCAGATCACACATATTTAATACTAAAATCCTGGATGTCAAAGCTAAGAGAACAATAGAGGATCCTCAAAAAATTGAATTACCTATCCCAGACACATAAGAGATATTATCCAGGAACCCTAGGAAAGAATTCCAACAGTGCGAAGTAACTAAGACCAGAGAAGAAAAGAATCAAAATGAGAAAATAATTACTCAGATGAAGCTCACTGGAAAGAAGGCTAGAAAGTTAATAAAGAAAAGGGATAATACTGAAAGGTTACATGAGGTTCTAAAGGAGACCTTGTAGAAAGAAAAATTACAGAATTTGAGCTTCGTTGAGATATCAGAACAACGACATATGGCACTTCGCCATGGCGAAGCAATATAGCCGCCGTGACCGATATATCTGTTCGACTTCTGCTCCAAACGGACATAAAGGCAATAAAGGTTCCTCATCAGACCATTGGATCGTGCTATAACAAAAAGAACAGAGTTAATGAAGATTTCATATCCATTGCAAGCGATCCGTTACAGAGTTTCCTATTTATCCCGCCACACCATGCAACGAGAACACTTTTGCTAATTGAGAATTTGAGCTTGAAAATTTGATTAAGATTGCCCAGTGATCACTACACCTTTTCCTTCTACCCTATTGTAGTGCCCATGTTACTTTAAGAACCCGAGATATCCATCCCGAGTGTGTATGTCTGAAGAGCTCACCGCTAAAGAAGCAACTGCGACAGAAGTTCTGATCGACTTAATGAATGAAAGAACCATGTTAGGGAGAGGAATGTCTACAGGTGTACATGCATCATCGACACAAGGAGTGCAAGCCTCCCCATCGACTGATCAAGCCGGCCCATCCCTATCAACTGACAAAAAGAGAAATAAGCATAGAGACGATCTTGCGAATGCTAAGTTGATCCAGAGCATATTACCTACCTACCTATCTCCTTTGAGCAGCGCAGTAAACATAGATAGTGTACCCTGAGAGTTGGAATACACTTTGGTAACTGTGTACCTCCTAAAAGGGATACGCGTAGTTCACGCATACCAGGATAAGATTGCAACTTTGACATTTAACGACTTCAGCCTTGGTGACAGGAAGGTCTATAGCATGCTTTCTCCATATAAATACCTGATGAAGACAAAGGGTAAAAACTCAAAGATCGTCCCTCAACAATGTACTATGGACCTCGCACAGTCCACCTTACTGAACGTCATGAAGATCTCACATTTCACAAGACACCAGGAAGTCAATGCCTATGTCAAGCTACTACTGTCGAGCTATCACGGTGGATACTTATGGTTAAACTACCACATCATGGTCTATCCGACACTGATCCAAAAGATCACAGGGTTGAGCATGTAGGGCCCTGACCCACATGATTTTTACCCTAGAAAGACCACATACCGAGCCTTAGCACAGAATATCAAAGTGGCTTATGGAGATGTCGATAAGGCCACACGAGGCTACAAGGTAGCCTCTATTCAAAATGGTGCAGTATGCCTCTCCTATCAAATCATCGCAGGGAAGTTAGTACGGAAGAACAGACCAACCCAAGTCACTGGTTTTGTTGTCCACCTCGCAGGGAAGTGCGTGGAAGGCCTACAAATGAATTGGGTGAAGTACCTCACAAACTAGTTGGAACTCGACTGTAGAGAAGCGTAGGACCAAGGTTATGAGTTCCATTATAGTTGGTTGCTGATCCTAATCACATTCGTCGCATGGGAGATGCCAGAAGGTGCGACCTTCCCGGATATCGAACCGTCCAAACCTTTTGCTGTGAAGTCCAGTACACTTTGGTACTCAACTGATATGAACAAGCAATGACAATCGAATGCCGTGTTCCACACATACTACAACCAACTGAAGGAATCCATCCAGGCTAAACCTCACATCATGCTGAACACTCTACGTCGGTTCATACCTTTAATGAAATTCAGAGCAGACCGCCACTTCATCTACATCACAACGCGCATTGATGAGCATCACCAACAACTACAATCATACTACAAGTTAGCGGAGGAAGACTTGGAATTGATCACCAAGGAATGGTCAGCGAAACTCCTCATTTCAGCAGACCCCACGGAGATGTATGACATCGACAATCCATAAACTGAGCAGGATATACCCGGACCGAGTATGGCACAAAAGCTCATAGAAGTTCAGGACATAGAAAACCTATCTATGAGGAATTCTTCCATCACACCAGAGTAAGAGGGCGATGGCGAAGAGTTAGAAGAAGTCAAACAATGGAGAGATGAAGTGGAGCCCCTAAAGAAAAGGAAGGGTTCACCTCTGAAACCTTCTTCTCGAAAGAAGACGAAAGCTCCCGTAACGAAGCTATAGACTATGCTGACCCCAGATGATTTCAAATTCATGATAGCAACATTGAATGATGATTTTCTGGAGATACTAGAGAAACAGGAAGCTAAGCAAGAGATGATGTACAACATAACTGAGATCGAACTCCAAGGAGTGCAGCAGGCACTACAATCTAGCCGTGCAGTCTCCACTGCGCCTCTATCAGTAGGAACACTAGAACTGGGAGATGAGCCAGCTCAACTCCACAAAATTGCTAACACAGTTGAAGACCGACTTATAGGAGCACAAGAGGAAGCACAACAAGTCACTCAGGCATTGACACAAGTACATGGAGTATTGGTCGAACAATGCAGTGTTGTAGAACAAGAAAAAAGTACTCTCCAAGCAAAGTGGAATGAAGAGAAAGCACAACTACGACAAGGAAAGGAATAGTTTCTTGCAAAGCAACTAGAAATAAAAGCAGTGGTCAACATAGCACTTCGCTCTGTGATAGTCATCGAGGTAAAGAACGAAGAGAAAGTTCCACATCAGGTAGCACAACTGGAAGAACTCATTCAGAAGCTCCAGCAACACATCACGGATCTAGAGCTCCGCACTGTACCGGAAACCCCGCAGGAGATAAGGGACCAACGAGAAACAACTACCTGCAGTGCAGTTGACAGACTGAAAGCTCTTGCCCTCGAATGCAAGAAACTGAGTAATCGTAGCACCTAGACGTATGAGAACCTGACTGAGAACCCAAAGTTACATAAATTAGAGTCCCATCTCTAGGAGGCGAAGTACCAAGACAAAAATATACAAGCACAACTAAAGGCCCTGTCGCCAGTGGAAAGAATGAAGCGGTCTCATGAGTAGCGCACTGCCCAACAACAGATCCACACGATCCAGAGTAAGGCAATGGAAGTAAATCAACGAATTCAATCGGTACAAGACAAGGCATGTATGCTATTTACAAAGGTCGAGAGCCAAGGAGCAAAGCTAGACTAGGTTGTCCCCACAACAAAACAATGCTTAGATGGACTGGTGAATGACGCAGTGATCCAGGAGTTCACTGAGAAAGAGGCCACAACAAAGCAGGAAGTTGAAGCAACTCGGGCCAAGATCGAGGCGTTCGAGGCATAGTTGGTAAGCTCAGAGTGACTCGGGATGAGTCAGAGGTGAGTGTTGGGGGCCTGTTGGTCCTTGACCAAGTTTTGGGAGTTTCTTGGTCATGTTGACCTATTTTGGGACTTCAACAGCCTGTCAAAGGAGGCGCGCAAGATGAAGTGGAGATCAGATCTCGACCCCCTTTTGGGCCTCTTTGTGGGTTTTTGGGAATATGTAACAAGAAAGGGATGTCAACCAATGAGTTTAGCCATGTTTAGGCCTATTTTGTATATAAATAGATGCCTAGGACAGAAAGAAGAAGGGGGGGGAGACAAATTAAAGGCTAAGTGCTAGACCTAAGTGATGTAAATGTATGCTAAGTGCAAGTAGGGTTTTTGGATTCTTTGTGCATGATTGTAAGGGATTTGCAGAGCTGAGTGCAAGTAGTTGTGACAAATTGTGAAAGGCTTAGTGCTGTAATGCAAGGAAGAAGGATGTAGCGAGTTGCACAGATCTTCTGTCTTGTGTGGAGTAAGGGTTTTGAGGCTTTGTGCTATAACAAATTGACTGAAGGAAATAAAGAAGAAGAGTTGGTGGGCGTAGCCCCATGAGGGGGGTGAACCACGTAAATCCTATGTTATCTCGCTTTGTGCTTTACCTTAATGTGTTTATGTCTTCTTTGCTAAGTACTCTGATGTAGTTGGATAGATCTACTTGCTTTGTGCTTATGATGTGTGAGAATGCTAGATATGATACATATGGTTGTGATTAGTGCTTAATATGGATGATCTAACCTATTTGCTTATGCTAAGTGCTTGTATACGGTATATTAGTGTGGATACTGCGAGGCTCTGTTTTAACAACAAAGTAGATAATGATTGCATGTTAAAGATTTGAAGGTGCTAAATGATTTATTAAGAAATAAAATCATAGAGTTGTGTCCCAGCTAAGGTTGCAGACACTTGAGTCATGCAACCACCCCTGCCTCTACCTCCAGTGAGACTTCATCTACTTCACAAGTGTTGTCGAAAGGGCCGATAGTTAGGGTTTTGTTGGTGCGCTGTTGTAGCATTGAACCCTGGGTCTGCCCCTGTGCCAACAATGACCTTCCTACTAAGACATCACGTGTTATTAATTTGTCACGTGTTTTAATTGCTATGAAATCTATCATAAATACCTTTCCATATATGCGTACTCACGTTGTTAATATTCCAAAGGGTCTATTCTAGTAGGATAGATCATCCTTAATCAAAACTATGGTGGTCACAATTTTGGTTTCTCTAATTATTTTTGTCTCCATCATAATGATTATTCTATAATCACCATCTAATATTATTAAATTGGGTAGAGTTAGATCTTCTATTTCCATATGGAATTGAAATCATTAATAGTCCAATTGATAATGTTGCAATGATCCTTGGAATCTATTGAATGAATTCAATATGAAATGTTCATTGATCACCTGGTCGAAGCGATTGATGGATTTTATATTCAACCAACAACTCTAGTGGCCTCAATTTTGATTTCTCTAACTTTCCCCATGTATCCTTCATCATATTGTTTACTATGGAACCATCATCCAATAACATATTGGTTAGAGAGCGATCTCCTATTTCCATATGTATTTTTGTTCTCCATCCTTGTCTAAGATCATAATGTTTGTAACCGATACTCCTTGTTTCATGGTATCAATAAATTTTTGGTATTGATGTCATTAATAGTCTAATTGATTGTCATGATAGCCCTCTGAATATGTAGAATTAATTCTTCCTAAGTTTCTCATTGATCACCTTGTTGAAGCCCTAGTTATATCTTTTAGCATCTATCAACTCATTGTTCAATTATGTGTAGGTCAACATAAATTCTAGAGTTTTCTTATTTGTATCACGCCTTCCATGTTCTATGGAAATCAACATAAATTCTCTCTCTTGTGCTAGTTTTAACATTCTTTGCATTTGGTTCCTCATTTCTCTAGTGTGTGTTGGTTGACATAAATTCTTTTGTCTTTGTGTCAACAAACACAATCTACTTAATTGTTTTCTTAATACAATGAATTTACAATTCTCTACTAATGATTCTTCTGTTATTTTGGTGTCACTAGACACATCTTCCTTTTCACCTATGTCAATTGACTTAGCCATGACCTTTGTATTCCCGAGATTGTAGGGCCATGTTATGGTAGGCTTTGATGTTGTTTTAGTGCTCTTCATGTCGAGATGTTGTATTAGGGGTTATGGTAGTTAAGCTCATTAGGAGTTACAAGTCAGATAAAGGTTGCATTGGTTTAGAATTATGCTTTATAGGGATTAGGGGTTAGGTATGGCGAGAATTAAGGGTTAGGTGTTAGGGATGATAAGGGTTATGGTGTTATGGAGTAAAGTGGTTATATTGTTTGAGTATTATAAGGATTAATGTTTGTGAGATATAGGTATTAGGTGTTTAGGGTTAATAAGTTAGGCTTTAGCTATTTGGGGTTTATAAGTTAGAAATTATAGAGGTTATAAGTGATTAGGGTTAACATAGGTGATAGACTAGTACTAATAATGGATAGATGTAATAGTTAATGTACATGTTTGAGGTTATAAGGGTTAAATATTAGGGTTAAATTTTCAAGGGTTTAGGGGTTTGGGATTCTAAAAATTGTAGTGGTTATGAGTCAAATGCATTTGGGGAAATAAATTGTAGTGATTATAAGGGTTAATGGCCATAGGTTCTTAGGGGTTAGATGGTTACTCGATAATAGTGGTTGTACGTAATAGTATTAAAAATTATAGTTACAGGGGTTTTGGCATGATCTAGAAGAGATTTGGTGAAGATATCTACTTGTTGATCTACTAAAGGAACACAGATTCGCACAAGCTGTCCTTGAGCATGAGGTTTCCAAATTTAGTGCATCCAAATATCCATGTGTTTTGTCTTTTGATGATTCATTGGATTATGAATAAGTTCAATGTCACTTTGATTGTCACAAAGGTGGAATGAGTTTGTGGAGGAAGACCAAGTTGATCAAGCATCATCTGTATCTAGGGAAGATGCTTCCCGACATGAACTTCACTAGCATAGTTGTCGTTAGTGGAGAAGAGAATAACAACTTGTTTCTTCTTATAACA
Source organism: Picea abies (assembly GCA_900067695.1). NCBI lineage: Eukaryota > Viridiplantae > Streptophyta > Pinopsida > Pinales > Pinaceae > Picea > Picea abies. The sequence goes on from CBVK0100020732.1 coordinate 28,857, forward strand.
CTAACAAATTGGTCAAGAGCCAAGAGAAAATAAGTATCCCAAGGTAGATATTCTCTCATCAAGATCGCTAACCTAGTGGGCATTGAAAAATCCAAGGAGGCAAATATGAGTACGATCAGTCATGGATGGTACTCGGTTCTCCATATTTTCAATGGCCCTCGAGGGGGCACCAAACACCGCAAGGCGTTTATTTCTCTTCCATATGTTGGACCCTATCTCCGGTTGAACCGATTTTAGGGTGGGAAAGTCATTAAAAAGAAAAGATAACTCTTCCTAGGCCCCCGATGACATCTCCAGATTTCCTAACATTGTCGTCCACTAGCATGTCCCGGTTCGGGAATATTAACCCAATTCTCTTTCGATGTTCATGCAGAGTGCGCCCTTGATACAAGGATTCCCCATCTCTTAGGATCGACTAACCGATCATGTCCAAGTGATGCTCACATGGAACATTTCCCCACTTCACTCTTCAAAGTTCTCATTTGAATATTTTCTACTACCACCAAGATCTGCACCAGGTACACATGTTGATATCATGAACAAAAACTATATATTATATAATATATTCATATAACATATAACATATTATATAAAATATGACATATATTATAAAAAATATTTATAAAATGAAAAAATATATATTATTTAAAATACAAAAAATATTTATAAAATGAAAATATTTTATATATTGTAAACATATATATGTTATATGTATGTTACATATATAACATATATGTAACATTCGAACCGTAACATATGTATGTAACATATATATGTTATATATGTTACATATATAACATATATATGTAACAGTCGAACATAACCTGACCGACCTAACCCCATTCACATTCGCACAGTTGAACATAACCCGACCCCTAACCCCATTCGCATTCGCAGTCATCCAATTTGAACTCGACCCATCCCATTTGCATTCAAATTCGTCCCATTCGCATTCATCCCGACCCCATTCATATTTGAACTCGACCATCCCATTCGCATTCAAACTCGCCCCATTCGCATTCATCCCGACCCCATTCGGCCGACCCCATTCACATTCATCCCTAAACTCACCCGCATTTGCATTCATCCCAATCCACAAAGGCAGACAAAGGACCTAGCAAGAGACACGATAACCCCAGCAAGGAGCCATAGAGACAAAGAGTGAAAAAGAAGCGAACTAGACCAACAATGACTTCCATTTCGGTAAATTTTCCTCAGTCTGTCCTTTTCAAAATTTTCATTTTGAAAAGTCTAGGGCCTAAATGCATCATCATTTGAATGATATATTCTATATATTCGATCTAGGGCACCATGTTTGAATTAGATATTCTGCTGATTTGAGTTAGGGCATATTCAAGTTTTAACTTTTGTTCCTAGGGTTTTCCTGGTCACAATGTTATCAGAGGGATAACATGAAATCTATGCCAACCATTTAAAACACTTCAAGAATCCATCTAAAATACAATAACTACAAATTAGGCTATCAAACAGTGTGAAATATCCTACAGTCCAAGTGTTTGTCAAAAGTCCACACTCAGGAATTCATATTAAATTGCTACAACAATGAGTAAATTCATAACAACCTCTATAAACATTTTAGTGGTAAATTATTTGACGAAAGGACAACACAGTAAAACCAAGAAAAAGACCAAAAATAATTGAGTGGGAATTTTATAGTTTTAAATGCACACAAATCTCTTCATTAATACATTGCTCATTTAGGAAATAAGGATCGGTATCGAGATTGGCCATTCCTCATAGCTTTATTCTCATCTAGTATAATCTTTGAACACCCCTACACTCATAATTGATTTTTTCTGACATGGACTATTCTTTTACCAGAATCCTAATAGTCTCATATTTTTAACAAGCTAGGTGAAAACAACAACAAGGCAAAGAGATTGCTACATGAACCTAGATGTGAAGGATTTCTACATAGCAGTTGTGTTGGGTTGAGATAGTTTAGGTGTTGGTTGGAGGATTTTTTCCATTTCATTATTTGGATAATGACATGACAATTTCTGAGCATGCCACATGTCTTTTTGATTTTCCCTTTATTATACAAACCAACTCCCTTCTTTGTCTCCCTTGTATATGTGGCATATTTTAATTGGTCCCAAAGTTGTTGATGTGGAGGTTCCCTACATTGTGGATATTCGATGGTATACATAGAAATCTATATCCCTTTGTATATATTCTATGCAAAAGAGTCGTGAGTCACTTAGGGAATCATAATATTGTAATGCTACAAGGTTTAATTTCCAAAACCCATACAAACTTGAAATATTTATAGAACTCAATGAAACCCATATTTATAGAACTAAATGAAACATATTCACTCTTCCTTTAAAGCATTGATTTTCCTCTTATGTTGTAATAGAGACTCAATGATAAAAACATACCCTACATTATGATTTTCTTCCTGAACATGGATTCTACTAATAGATGAGAAGATAGAGGCCTGGTTCTCAGCAATTAGGTCCTCCTATTTACGAAGAAATTGATAGATTTATATTATTTTACAATAGGGGTAGTGTCCAAGTTATCTATGTCTCTCCATGCTACCTATAAACTAGAGATATTACAACCAATTTGGGTGAATAAAATCAAATTCCCCTTCAATAGGCCCCTCCAAGAACTCCTCAAATGACCAATGAAGAATATCCCCAAACTTCCTATGCCATTCTGACCAATGCCTTGAGAGTTGTAAGATTTCATCGAGAGTTGTGAACGAACTCAGGATTTGTGAAGATACCTTGGGAGATGTGTAAATTACAAATGTCATAATGAATCCCATGCAATTTCCACTTAGTCACAATGTCCATTCACCATTAATCCGACCAATATGTAATTGTGGCCTTTGAATAATGGCTTGTCCCATTTGTCCTTTTTGGATGGAGTGAGTCAAGGTAATTAAAAAAATTGTCATTTTTTGGATGGAGTGAGTCAAGGTAATGGAAAACAACAATAATGGACAACAACATCACTTATCCCATTGTCAATAACTTGCACCCATGCCTTAGCCTTTACAATTTTGTAACCATCGATGGGTTACGAATCAATAACAATTCTCGTATTTTTTACTTAACAATGTACTTTACTCTCAATTGCTCGCTCCCTTTTGACATGTATAGGCCACCTTTACCTTTATACTGTTTCTTCTCCTTGGGTCGAGGAATGACATCCTCCACCTTAGCCAGCTCGGTTACCTCTTCCCTAGTCATGATCACCTCCATTTGTATTGTCAGTATCTAAGATGGAGGTCCTAAGGTGCTAAGTATGTAATGGTGAGGTCAATTGTTAAGATGATGGGGAGGTAGGGTTTAAGGGAATGCGTTTCATCTTATTTTTTATACTAAATTCAAAAACAATTCATCATAACATCTTCATGAATGATGCCCATGCAGATAAATGCAACCATGCAACCAAATGTAGCTTCAAAATTGTCTTTGATCCCAGAGTAAAAGGTTGAAACTTTAGCACACGAATGATGTAATTTTTAATCTTTCCTTGGTCACACGAGTTGTAAGCAAATGTCACATTTTCAACTTCAAATCTTGCTAGAATCCTTGTGATTTTTTCTGTAGCATGAAGGACACATACAGACCATTCATCCTCAAAGGCTAACCCTACATTTTCCAACATTTCATCAATCTGATGTCTCCTAAGAATGCCAGATCCTCTGCTGCTTAGCGATCCATAAATCATTGACAACCTTTGATCCTCAAATCTGAAATATATTCAAATAAGAAGAAATATAAAAGAAGAGTTACAATCTGAAATCACATCTATCATGAGTCTACAATAGCATTAATTCTTACAATCAAAAAATGCCCACAGGCTTACAAATGAACACACATAGGAAAACTGCCTACTCCTACTCTCTCTAGCCTCTCTTGGCTCATCCATCCCCCCTCTCCAAGAGATATCTCCCCATTTAAATAGAAAATAACATCCAAATAACCTAAGGAGGTCAAATCCCATCTCATCCATAGGATTCTAAGCTTTGGAGATAGGTGGCAATAGTCAAAGAGACAAAAATTCAACAAACTGCTAATTTTCAGGAATTTGTTGGAAGTCATTAATAAATTGTTTCCACCTCATGCATGAGGCCTTTGCTGGAGATAAATATTAGGTGCAGGTATCCCTTGACATCCAAATGGTCCTTGAGAATTCATTCAAACTCTCCTTGACATGTGGCAACCTCCCAACAAGGCGAATATCAAAATTGTGACTGCTACAGGAAATTAGTACGCAACGCCACTGTGCAGAGTACGCAACGCCTATTTCTATATAAAATATATCTCAAACCAAAACATATTTTGAAAAACTGAGAGAGGTTTTTGTTATTTGGAATTTTATGAACAAAAACCTCCTCCATTTTTCAAAAATACATCCTCAACTGCTCATAACCCAAGTTTTAAATTAGTGACTCAAAACTGGCAGAATAACTCTGCACAATTTAGCCTCTACCAGAATATTATGCAGCGCCTGTAGGTAGCACCCGAATGTGTTTCTGCACCTGTATGCAGCTTCTATCCTCTGTGAAATATTACACATCACCATTAGGTAGCACCACTTGCGCTGCATCTGTGTGCAAGTGTGGGTAGCATAATAAAAAACCCAGTGCCTTCAATATTGAATGTGTGAAGAGAAATTTGTAGTCTTTCATGATGACAAAACCATTTCAATTAAGTGCCTTGAATGTACAATGGGTAGTGCCTTTTACCACAGGGGAAACTAACACTTAGCAAAAACTCAAAACCCAGCTATTTAGACGCTCAACAGCCCTGAAATTCAACCTCACACTCTTTCTTGTAGAAAGAGGATCTTCCTTTGGCACAACAGACTTTTCCTTCTCAGAAATGGCAGGCTTCTTCTTAGGGGTTATACTCTTCTTGACTGCGGGTGTCTCTTGACACTTGACACCTTAAACAATCTTGTGCTAATATAGGCTCCCTGGGGGATAGATTCCTCCCTGTGAGGCTCTAAGATCTCTTGTAGTTTCAATGACTTATCCTTTGGGCTTGTGGAGTCATGCTCTCAACCTTTAACCTCTGCAATCTGCTTTGATATGTGACCTTCAACTGAAACTAAATGAAAATGAAAACTAAAACTGACAAAATGATGAAAACGATGCTTGTCCAGCAAGCTTATTGCACACACCTACTCTAATTATTGGGAAACTGAAGCGTTCAAGTTACATGAAACAACCAATGAAGCCATTTCATCTTTTTTTCAACTCTTTAAAGTTTTGAAATGTGATTCCTTAAGCACCAGCGATAATTCTTACTTGAAGGCGTGTCAAAGAAACATTTGGAAATACACTTTCCATTGAATAAATCAATGAGCCTAGGCCCATTTTCTACTTGCAGACAGGCTGGAAATGGATCCTGGAAAACATTGTCAATACTTTCCCCTGCAACATTTCTTTGTTTAAAAAGGAAAAGTATTGCATTAGGTCCTTCGTCCATTGTTCTTGGTTTTTGTATGGCTTGCTAATTCTCTGATTCATCCTCAATTCATATGGCCTTGGTGCACTCCTGGTCATGAGGTGTATTAGAAAAAATGCTTAGTGATGCTTGTCTTTCTTTAATTTCAACCTTTCTCATCAGATCACATGGCATTTGATCTTGGTTGCTTGATGAAACTGAGCTTGTGTCTTCAAGAGGAATAGGGGGTTGATAGGGCAGTTCATCACAATTAGAAGTGCTTGGGAAACTAAATTCTTCTATCTTATCTTTTGATTGTGAGGCATATTCATCATAGCTTGGCTTATGGTCCCAATTTCTCAATTTTTCACCCTCTAAAATTAAATTATCATATTTTTCTTCTTTTTCAACAACAAAAATATGACATGAGGGTTGACACAAGCTATTGTTGCTTTGATGGGAAGGGTACTTTTATGATATTACGTCTTTAACAGATTGTTCATGGAAATCATCTTCATAATCATCATACAAAGGTGAATCAATGACCATTTGACTATTAATGGCTGAGGGAATTAGTACAATAGCTGGGACAACTGGTTGCTCAGGGAAAACATCCTCATAGTCATCAAAACTTGGCAAATCATGGCACATTGGTTCATTAACAATAGGAGGGACTGATAAGATATGAATTTGGTCATGACAAGATTCAACACTATTCTCATGATAAAATAAATATGAATCTAAGATGACCTCTTGACTTAAAGAATCGAGAAAAGGAGGAGACAAGGAAATGATGGATTGTCCATATTGATGTTTCTCTTGGGGACCTAGATTTTTACATGAATGATGCATTTGTTCTTCAAATTTAGGAAAAGCATTATGAAACTCATCATCTAAGTCCCAATCTCTATAATCATCCCCTTCATCATCACTACTAGAGGAATCACTTGCTGAATCTTGAATATATGATGCATACCCCTCACAACAATTCTCAAAAAGTCTTCCAGCTGGATAAATTATCTTTCAATGAGAATAAAAAACATCATGAAAGTCCTTCAAAGAGGAAATACTAGAATCAAGGAGTGTTCTATACCATTGCCTCACATCACCTTCCAATGAATACATGAACATTTTCATCAATATATCTTCATGATGGATGTCAAGCTGCTGCATCATCAAGCTGCTGCATCAAAGCATGAAATTCATGAACATGCTCAAAAGGGTTGTCATCATCACCTTCATAAAATCTGGGCAGAAGATCTTTCCATTCATCAATTTGAGGCACAAGATGTGGATAACCATCTATGGCTGAGAAATTGAGTGGGGCAAACCTCCTGGACATGATAGCCTTCATAGCCATTTGATTTTTCTCATCCCCAGTGGAGTCACTAACCTATTTTGAACAATAGAGTCACCATGGTGAATGTGCAGTCTTGAAGGTGTCCAACTTCAGTCACCATCTAAAGCTAGAGCTGTGAAATGTCGCTCTTCCCAAGGAGATTTTCAATCTGCTCAAATCCATCCCTGACAACGACACCAAAAATGTTAGCACTGAAAGTCACACTTTGACTGCTAAAGTGTAAGCTCAACACCCATCATAATGTAAAAGATAATTTGGTTTTGAATAGGTGGATCAACAAGATGGAGAAAGAAAGGGAGAGGGCAACAAACTACAGATCAGTAGGCTACACCAATGGGCAATGGAGTCACAAACATCCTACTCATCGAAGGCACAAAAGATGCGCAACAAAAAACAAGATTATATGCTGATAGGTGGAAGAATGAAGAAGGAAAACATACGATAGAATTTTCACTAAACAAAGATCCTCTCAATTTAATGAATCAACAAATACTTGAATATAAACAATGACTGATGGGAAAAATACAAAAAATCCTCTGTTGCTTAGGGATCCATAAATCATTGACAACCTTTGATCCTCAAATCTAAAATATATTCAAATAAGAAGAAATATAAAATAAGAGTTACAATATGAGTGAGATCGGAAG
>CBVK0100020733.1:0-36294 GCA_900067695.1 Picea abies
TATATATATATATATATATATATATATATATATGAATATTTCTTTTTACTTATTTATGTTACACTTATTTAATAAAATATAATTAAATTTAGTTAACTATTTTTAATAAGATAAATAAACAAATAAAAATATAATATATTTAAAATATTTTATCAATTAATTCTAAGTTAAATGGTTGAAAAGAGAAATGGTTCATTGTTAAATTGTATAATAAAATGGAACTTTTGAGGTTAACAACTTAATTATAATTAAAATTTAAGCAAATAACTTAGATTTGATAATTTTTTAATATTATTAGGCATTAATAAAAAATAGATGAGATGAGATTAAGTTGAAATCCTACAATGACCTTTTTTTTTTCTTTTAAAAGTTTTTCATTTAACATTTTAATGGTACTATGCAACTTTCCTTCATGGATTATTCCTTCAAATACTTTCCTTTCATGAATTATTCCTTCAAACATCTGTACTCTATCCTCGAAGAGGTTCAAGTGAAAGGTGTACTCGAAACCATCGTAATCACGACCATCTATTTGTTGGATATAGTAATTACAAGTCTGTGATCTCTTATGTCTCTGTCAATACGTGAGTCACTCAGTTAGTCAACTTGTCAGTCTGAAACTACAGTCTATCTAGTTTTCTCTTACGTTCACACAAATCTAGTCTTTGTCAGTCGGAAAGCAGGGGAGTTAAATAATGGAGCAAATCTTTATCTTTTGCGAGTCTAGTTAAGTATTTGAGAGTTAGTCGAATTAATTGTAGTATTAAATGTTAATTTGGTTAACTTATGTAAGAATTCTCAATCACTATCTTCATATGTTTGTGTTTGTAGTCAAACAAAAATATATACAACAGAAGAGAGAGAGATAGACACAGAACAAAGAAGCAACAACGGTAATTGAAGAAAGAAATAATTATGTGAGAAGAAGTGTTGGCCCTTGGGTATGGAAGCAAGCGGAGATCAAGGAAGAAAAGAGAGAATGAAAACTATGTGGAAGACACGGTGACTGTTATTGGGTCAAAGTGAACAAACGAGTAGAAAAGATGGAGCGAAGCCCGAGAAAGAAAGTCGATCGATGAAGAGATAGGGGATGACATATAAGCAAGGAAGAAGGATCATGGACAACTCAACAAGTAGAAAAATCCATCGTTGGATGCTTTGGAGCACCGTTGCAAGAAGAAAGGAAAGACAGGTTGGTGAAGCCCTGGAAATATGGGTCAAGTTGACCTAGGGTTTTAGACACCTAGGGTTTTGGACACCTAGGTTTCAGCCTAAGGCTGTCGGTGAGCTATTGTCATATATAAATAAAGGTCACGAGGGCCTAGTTTGGGTTGGTAATTTGGGTTGGTATGATATTTCTATTGATCTAGTTGTATTGTTAATGTGAGTGATTATTGTATCGAGAGAGAGAATCTCTAAGAGTGAGAGCCTTCTGGTATTGTAAGATCTCTAGTTGGGTGCGAAGATTAACCCTGTAGTTGGGTTCGTAGGGAGGGGAGAGAAAGAGATGAGAAGAGAAGAGATTTGCTAGCCAAGAGCATAGACAAGCACTGTATTCTTTACCTTAATATATTATAGAAAAATTTTGTGGGCGTAGCTTTAGAGAGAGGGTGAACCACATACATCTTGTGTTGTGTGTGACTAGTATTCTATCTATGCCATTGATATAATGTGATTTCATTACTTCTTTAGATATGATAAGTAGAAGTGCAGAATAGATCTAAGCTGATAAGTGATATATGAATGTTTTGTTGTTCTTGTGTGAGATCCTCTTGACATTTCCTTTGGTTGTAGACATCATTTTCCTGCAACCCCCTCATAACTGATTTGAGTGAGACTGCATCTGCTTCGCAGGTGTTGCCGAAAGGGCCAGTAGTTAGGGCTTTTTGGTGCACTCTTGGAGCTAAACCCTGGGTCTACCCCTATGCCAACAAATGGTTCCATTGTCGGGACTGGAATCTTGTTGAGGGAATGTCAAGGTGGTTTCCATCAAAGACAAATATTCAAAAGTGGATAGAAGATCAAGAGAAGGACTTCGCTAAAGCCCAGAACAAAAACCCTAATATTAGTTCAGAATATTGGCTAGAGAAATATATCTTTACTGATATACACGAATTTTTCTTTGGAGGAATCCATCAGGAGCTATATGAGTGGCTAGCTATATTATCACACACCCAATTTGAGATCCGATCTAGACCTCCTATGGTTTGGATGTCAGAGTTGATCAAGAAGGTCAAGAGAGTTGATAACACTGTATCACGAGAAGTAGATCACTAGTTTGATAGTACCATTGGAGGGTACATCACAGAGTTTGTTGTTGATAGAGTAGAATCATATAGTCGAGCCAAGAGATATTTTTTTAAGGGACCTCGAGGGAAATTTTTTCATTTTCTGAAGCTGAGAATCAAGATGATATTGCATGAGAAGAACAACTTGAAGACACAATATATTGGTCAGATCAAGGAAGGATAATGTTCAATAATTGAGACAACGATAATGACACAAAATCTCGACATATGAGCAGTGGGAGAGTGTTCCAAGAAGTACACCTTGCAATCTCGTTTAAGTAGATCTAAGGGGAGGAGGGTTTCTACAGTATAGAAGAAGTAGAACTAAAAAATGAAGAACATTCAAAACCCGCTAGGGAAGAGGAAGGGAAAGATGAAGAGCTTCACTGAGGAGAACCTCAATCCTTAGAAACTGCACATACCATCGAAGTAAGTATTGTTTTCCTTCCCATTTATTCAGTATTAAGCAACCAGAGTAATCCTAGTCACCAGAGCATCCAGAGCACTGTCAATAGTAGTCCACCACATATTTAGTCAAGAACCCTAGGAATATCTATGGAAGATGATATGAGACTCCCTATATTTTAGGGAGATGGATTTGAAGATCTTGATCAGCACTGGTTCCTATGTGAAGTCATATGGAACATTAATAATGTCACATATGAAGCTGTCAAAAGAAATCAGCTCATTACAACTCTCAGAGATCGCGCACTGAGTTGGTACATGGAACTTGTCCAAGGACTTGCACAACCTAAGCCATTGAATCAGATCAAGAACGCGCTGATTGCAGATTTCAAGAAACCTAAGTCAGAATCCCAATGTATCACAGAGCTGGAAGAGATCAAGAAGAAGGTTGCTCAACCTGTTTGGGAGTTCGATCAGAGATTCAACACCTTAACAAGCCGATTGAATTTTTAGATCCTAGAAGAACAGAACAAGGAATGGTTCATTGTTTCCATTCTACCACACATCAGAGTTCCCCTAATGTAATAGAATATTGCTTCATAGGCTGAGGCGTTGAAGATCTCCATGAAGCTAGAATCATCCCCTATGGGAGAATCCAACTTAGGTATGATCCAGATCTTGAGTCAACTAACTAGTTTGTCTCTGCAGGACGAATATATGAAGAAAGACAAGGGAAAAGATAAAAGAGAAGACATGTGGTGTGTCAGATGAAGATTATAAGGCCATGACAAGGAACATTGTCCCCTATTCAATGAATACTTGTCTTATGGGGCTCTGATCCTTTTGAAGCAAGTCACCTTAACTTGGTGCGAGGTATGCAGAAACAGACATCGCCCTAGTGAGTGCTATTATATGCAAAAGTATGTTTAGACACCTACAAATTTGTACTGTACATTATGTAAGTCCATAGGACATGATTATAGGGATTGTAGGGATTATGATATCATGTATGAAAGATCAAGAGACATATATAAGATTCAAGGAAAAGTACAACAAAAAGGAAACACTACGTAGTATAACTCTCCTGGGAGAGAAAACTTCAATCCTCGTGGTGGATTCAGAGGAAGAGGACGAGGAGGAGGAATGAGTCGAGGCTGAGGATAGATCATCTGTTATAACTGTGCACAACCAGGACACATTGCAAGGGATTGTCAGAACCCTTGTACAACATGCAGCTATTGCAACTCATTTGACCATGTTATAGAATATTTTCATGTGTTTCTAGCTAAGCTTTAGGAAAGACGAGGACCTCATCAGAACCCACAAGTGCAATTGATCTATGCTGAGCCTCGTGGAGAAGACCCTAGAGTCGTTGTTATAACTAGAGGAGGTGATGTTACAGGAGAATATAGACTCACACACGGGAAGACTATAGAAGATTCAGGAATCAGGAAAGCAGCAAAGAAGACCCAAACTTTTGATGCAAATAAATAAAGACAAATATTTGAGGAAGCAAGAACAAATTTCAGAGAAGACCAAGGTTCTTCATCAAAGACAAGACCAGAAGTGAGATAATATGGAATGCCTTTGGAATTTGATCAGTCTGCTTCGTCAAGAGAAGGAAAAGAGGTAAGCAATCTCATGGACTTTTTACATACTTGTATTAAGTTGGTTCAATATGAAAGCATTGTACAAGAATTAAAAAACCTAATCAGACAATATGAGCTAGGAAAGATAGAACCCTTACTGAATAGGGAAGTACACCAAATTGGTAAGAAGAGAAGGACAAATAAGGAATTACATTTGAATTCTCAAATAGGAGAGTATGAGATGGACTATGTAGTCCTGGACTTAGGGTTGGAGGTCAATGTCATGACAAAGAAAACCTGGGCACTGATGGGAAAACCAAAGTTGATCTATTTCCCTATCAAGTTTAGGATGTCTAACCAACAAGCTGTCATCCCATTTGGATGATTGGAGCATGTCCCTATGGACATTGATGGAGTAAGAATATTTGCAGATTTTTAGGTAACTGAAATAGTTGATGATAGTTGTCCTTACCCCGCATTGTTAGGAATTGATTGGGCCTTCAATAGCTCTATTGTTTTTGACTTAAAGAAAATATGTATGAATTTTGAAAGAGATGGCCTTAGGTTCATCGCACCTTTAAATCTAGATGAAGGTCAGTGGTACACATAACCTATCAGAAAAAAAGACCATGCATATGCACTAGAAAATATATATAAGCTAAAAGCTAGACAACAAGATTACATTAATGCCACAATTGATGCAAACTTAATATGGTGAAGTGATAACACATGTTCATCAGACTCAAAAGAAGCACTAGAGAACTAGAAAAATAATATGTATGAAGTATCTACAAGAAGATGCACTAGATTAACCAGAGAAGTTCACTAGATCATCACAACAGTAAGTAACTTACCCACCTTTGATGGTCTAAATCCTTTAGAAACCTTCTTGTCAGAATTTGAAGAAAGTGTACCAATAGAACAGAGGTTGTTGGAAATGGATGAGGCCTTGAAGACCCACTAGAAAGATGGTGGGGGACATATAAACATAGCATCACAGATTGGATATAATGTCACATCTTGATGACAACACGGTTCTTAGCACAAGCAGAAGGCTGTGAAGTTCGCTACACGGGTCGAAGTTGCCCAAAGGACCATGTGTGAAGCTGTGAGGAATATTGGAGAAAAATTCCTCAAGAGAAGTGGGTACACAAATTCATCAACGCGTTGGAAACGACACCTATCAACTGGTACCTCCAAGTAGGACTGCGCCTCATCACTTAGATTGGAAAGGTATGACTCATAATTTTGTAACTACTTTTTATTTGAAAGTCAATATCCCTTAGTAGATCAAGCATTACAAATTGTGAGAAAAAAAGTATTTGAGGAGGTATATAGCCTTCCCTTGGAACAAGAAGAGGATGAATGGACTGTGCCTCCACAAAAATTGTAGGGTTGCTACAACATCAATATCGATAAAGACGATGATCTGAGGAAGGTGAACATCAAATAAATAGAGGGCCAAAGAGATGTGGAAGGAATAGGAGTTGAGTTGCCATTCATTGGGCAGACAATCAAGATTAATAAAGCCAATATTGGAATAGATCATACACCAAAGTTTGGAAATGTTGGAGATTATTGGGATGCTACTACCATTGATAAAATTACAGAGTTACTGCATGAATATCAGGACTTGTTTCCAACCAATTTCACTGATATAAAGGGAATTAAAGGGCCTATGGGAGAGATGAGGATCCATTTGAAGCTAGATTCTAGACCAGTCAAATAGAGACCTTACCAACTGAACCCTAAATATAAGGAAAAAGTGAAGATTGAACTTGACAGAATGCTGGAAGCAGGAATTATAGAACCCATCGAAGAGTAAGAGTGGATAATCCCTATGGCGGTGTAAGACAAGAAAACATGAGAGATCAAGATATGCATAGATCTCAGGAAGCTGAACAATGCTTGTTTGCATGATCCCTTCCCTACACCATTCACTAATGAAGTGTTACATAATGTGGGATGCCAAGAGGTCTATTCATTTACAAATGGATTTTTGGGATACCATCAGATCTGAATTGCCAAGGAGGATCGCCATAAGACCACATTTGCAGCAGAGTGGGGATCCTATCACTATACAGTGATGCCTTTTGGATTGAAGAATTCCCCAACCATCTTTTCCAAGGTGGTGGTTGAAATATTCAAGGAATTTCTTCATAAATGTTTAGAAGGATACCTTGATGATTGGACTGTTTTTATCTTATTGAAAAATCATATTGAATGTCTAAGGCTAATGTTGGATAAATGAAGGCGGTGTCAAATTTATTTGAACCTGAAGAAATGTATTTTATTTTCACCATTTGGAGTGTTTTTAGGTCATATTGTATGCAAGGAATGATTGCTGGTAGATCAATCCAAGATCGTCATTATAGTTGATCTACCCCCTCCTACATCAGTCAAACAGTTGCACACTGCGTTGGGACACACAAGGTATTACAAAAATTTCATTAATGGATATGCTCAAATTAAAGCACCCATGGAGAATCTGTTGAAGTAGGATTGTCAGTTTAGTTGGATAGAGGAATGCCAGCAAAGCTTTGACACACTGAAACAAAAAATGGTTACTATGCCCATTCTGGTTTTCCCAGATTGGACCAAGGAGTTTCATGCACATGTCAATGTGTGTTCCATTTCTTTAGGAGCTATGTTATCACAATCAGGAGAAGGAGATATTGACCACCTGTTAGCCTTTGCTAGTAGGAAGCTATCCACTACTGAGATTAATTACACCACTACTAAGCAACAAGGGTTAGCCATAGTGTATGCATTGTAGAAGTTTCACCATTACTTGTTGGGAGGACACTTTAAAATGTTTACTGACCACTTTGCGCTGAAATACCTAGTCAACAAGACATTGATGGGGGGGGAAATATGCAAATGGATTCTGTTGTTTCAAGAATATGATTTTGAGATCATAGTAAAGCTAGGGAGAATGAACAAAGGTCCTGACCACTTGTCGAGGTTGGAACATGGAGAAGAGCCAACTACTTTGGAGGATACAATATCGAATGCACAACTACTAGCCATTAGAAAGATCGATGACCACTTCACAGAGATAGTCCAGTTCCTATCAACAAGAATGGAACCTAGTGAGTACACAATTCCTCAAAAGAAATAACTAGTAGTTTGCGCTACAGATTTCTCACTTATAGCTGGACATCTATACAAGATGGGATCTAATGCAATATTGAGAAGATGTGTTATAAAGGAAGAGTGACCATTAATCCTTGCAGAAGCTCATCAAGGCATCACATGAGGACATTATGTAGGAAAAGAAACTACGTAGAAGGATCTTAGATCTGGCCTTTGGTGGCCTACCTTACACAAAGATTCTAAAGATTATTCCAGAGCCTGCGATGTATGCCAAAAAGTTGGGAAACCATCCAAAAGAGGTGAAATTCCATTATCACCATAACTGACCCTACAAGCATTTGCGAAATGGACCATTGACTTCGTTGGACCTATAAATCCACCAGGAAAACATACAGGAGAAAGGTACATAAGAATTGTTTCCTTTACAGGTATGGATGACCCTGGTGCTATTCAAGAGAGGCTCACAAAGTTGGTTGAATTGGAAGAAGATAGATTCATTACAGGATTTCGTCAACAGGTTCAGAAGGAAAGAGAGAAGGTCTGTCATGATAGGCACATCAAGAAGAAGGCATTCAAACAAGGTGATTTAGTACTAGTATATGAAAACAAGTTCATAAAACATCCTAGGAAGTTTAGAATGCATTGTATAGGGACATATGAGATCGATCATGTTACAGAGGGAGGAGATGCACAATTAAAGAATCTGAATGGGGAGTGGAAGGAAGGCTTGGTGAATGGGAGTCGGCTGAAGTTGTATTATGACAAGAAGTTGCCTCACAACTCTCAGTGAAAGCAAGAAGAAAAGGGTCTAGGTACCAGGTGCAGTTGAAACTAGGTACCAGACACAAAAAAGATAGGTTGCACAAGGGAAAAAGAGGAGGCATCGAGTAGAAAATAGAGGTTACACTACGTAGTGAGGAGTTGAAGTAAAACAAGAAGCCCAGATCTAAAGTGCCTCGGGACGAGTCACAGGTGAGTTTTGGGGGCCTGTTGGCCCTTGGGTATGGAAGCAAGTGAAGATCAAGGAAGAAAAGGAAGAATGTGAACTGCATGGAAGACACGGTGATTGTTATTGGTTCGAATTGAACAAAAGAGCAGAACATTTGGAGCGAAGCTCGAGAAAGAAATTCCTTGGATGAGGAGATTGGGGATGATAGATAAGAAAGGAAGAAGGATTATGGACAAATCAAAAAGTAGAAAAATACACCGTTGGATTCTTTGGAGCACTACGTGAGAAGAAAGGAAAGACAAGCTAGCGAAGCCCTCAAAATATGGGTCAAATTGACCTAGGGTTTTAGACACCTAGGGTTTTGGTATCTAGGGTTTTGCACACCTAGGTTTCAGCCTAAGGCTGTCGGTGGGCTATTGTAATGTATAAATAAAGGTCATGAGGGCCTATTTTGGGTTGGTAATTTGGGTTGGTACGATATTTCTATTGATCTAGTTGTATTGTTGATGTGAGTGAGTATTGTATCGAGAGAGAGAAGCACTGAGAGTGAGAGCCTTTTGGTATTGTAATATCTTTAGTTGGGTACGAAGATCAAACCTGCAGCTGGGTGTGTAGGGAGAGGAGAGAAAGAAAGGAGAAGAGAAGAGATCTTCTAGCCAAGAGCATAGACAAGAATTGTATGCTTTACCTTAATATATTATAGCACAATTTTGTTGACATAGCCGTAGAGAGAGGGTGAACCACGTACATCTTGTATTGTGTGTGACTGGTATTTTATCTCTGCCATTGATATACTATGATTGCATTACTACTTTAGATCTGATAAGTAGATATGCAGAATATATCTAAGTTGATAAGTGATATATGAACATTGTGTTTTTCTTGTGTGAGATCCTCTTGACCTTTCCTTTGGCTGTAGACATCTCTGTGCTGCAACCCCCTCATAACTGCTTCGGGTGAGACTGTATCTGCTTCATAGTATATCAATGGATAAGCCCATCGAAGAGTCATAGTGGATAATCCCTATGGTGTTGCAAGACAAGAAAATAGGAGAGATCAAGATATGTTTAGATCTCAGGAAGATGAACGATGCTTGTTTGCATGATCCCTTCCCTACACCATTCACTAATGAAGTGTTACATAATGTGGGAGGCCAGGAGATCTATTCTTTTACATATGGATTTTTGAGATACCATCAGATCCAAATTGCCAAGGAGGATTGCCATAAGACTATGTTTGCAACAGAGTGGGGATCCTATCAATATACAGTGATGCCTTTTGTATTGAAGAATTCCCCAACCATCTTTTCCAAGTTGGTGGTTGAATCATTCATGTAATTTCTTCATAAAGTTTTAGAAGCATACTTTGATGATTGGACTATTTATAGCTTATTGAAAAATCATATTGAATGTCTAAGGATAATGTTGGATAAATGAAGGCAGTGTCAAATTTATTTGAACTTGAAGAAATGTATTTTATTTTCACCATTTGGAGTGTTGTTAGGTCATATTGTATGCAAGAAAGGATTGTTGGTAGATCCATCCAAGATCATCATTATAGTTGATCTACCCCCTCCTACGTCAGTCCAACAACTGTGCACTGCGTTGGGACACACAGGATATTACAGAGAGTTCATTGAAGGATATGCTCATATTAAAGTTCCCATGGATAATCTGTTGAGGAAGGATTGCCAGTTTAGTTGGACAGAGGAATGCCAGCAGAGCCTTGACACACTGAAACAAAAAATGGTTACTGTGCCCATTCTGGTTTTCCCAGATTGGACCAAGGAGTTTCATGTGCATGTCGATGTGTCTTTCATTGCTTTAGGAGTTGTGTTATCACAGTGAAGAGAAGGAGATATTGACCACCCGTTAGGCTTTGCTAGAAGGAAGCTATCCACTTCTGAGATTAATTACACCACCACTAAGTGAGAAGGGTTAGCCATGGTGTATGCATTGCAGAAATTTCTCCATTACTTATTGGGTGGACACATTAAAATTTTTACTGATCACTCTGCACTAAAATACCTAGCCAACAAGACATTTTTTGGGGGGGGAATATGCATATGGCTTCTGTTGTTTCAAGAATATGATTTTGAGATCATAGTAAAGCCAAGGAGAATGAACAAAGGTCCTAACCACTTGTCGAGGTTGGAACATGGAGAATAGCTGACTACTTTGGAGGATACAATATCGGATGCACAAATACTAGCCATTAGAAATATCGATGACCACTTCACAGAGATAGTCTAGTTCCTATCAACAGGAATGACACCTAGTGAGTATACAATTCCTCAGAAGAAATAACTAGTAGTGTACGCTACAGATTTTTCACTTATAGATGGACATCTATACAAGATGAGATCTGATGCGATATTGAGAAGATGTGTTATAAAGGTAGAACGACCATTGATCCTTGTAGAAGCTCATCAAGGCATCGCAAGAAGACATTATGCAGGAAAAGAAACTGCACAAAAGGTTCTTAGAGCTGGTCTTTGGTGGCCTACCTTACACAAAGATGATAAAGATTATTCCAGAGCTTGGGATGTATGCCAAAAAGTTGGGAAACCATCCAAAAGAGGTGAAATGCCATTATCACCATAGATGACCCTACAAGCATTTGTGAAATGGACCATGACTTCGTTGGACCTATAAATCCACTAAGAAAATGTACATGAGCAAGGACATAAGAATTGTTTCCTTTATAGGTATGGATGACCCTGACGTTGTTCAGGAGAGGCTCGCATAGTTGTTTGAATTGGAAGAAGACAGATTCATTGCAGGATTCCATAAACAGGTTCAGAAGGAAAGAGAAAAGGCCTGTCATGATAGGCACATCAAGAAGAAGGCATTCAAACAAGGTGATATAGTATCGGTATATGACAACAAGTTCATAAAACATCCTGGGAAGTTCAAAATGCATTGGCTAGGGACATATGAGATCACTCATGTTACAGAGGGAGGAGATGCACAATTAAAGAATCTGAATGGGGAGTGGAAGGAAGGATTGGTGAATGGGAGTCGACTAAAGTTGTATTATGACAACCAACTACCTCAAAACTCTAAGTGAAAGCAAGAAGAAAAGGGTCTAGTTACTAGGTGCAGTTGAAACTAGGTACCATACACAAAAAAGGCAGTCTACACAAGGGAGAAAGAGGAGGCATCGAGTAGAAAATAGAGGTTTCACTGGGCAGTGAGGAATTGAAGTAAAACAGGAATATCAGATCTGAAGTTCCTTGGGACGAGTCACAAGTGAGTGTTGGGGGCCTGTTGGCCATTGGGTATTGAAGAAACTGAATATCAAGGAAGAAAAGGGAGAATGCGAACTGCGTGGAAGACATAGTGACTGTTATTGGGTCGAAGTGAACAAAAGAGAAGAAATTATGGAGAGAAGATCAAGAAATAAATTCCTTGGATGAGGATATCGGGGGTGAC
The DNA here is from genome assembly GCA_900067695.1 of Picea abies. NCBI lineage: Eukaryota > Viridiplantae > Streptophyta > Pinopsida > Pinales > Pinaceae > Picea > Picea abies. The sequence goes on from CBVK0100020733.1 coordinate 11,762, forward strand.
AGATAAGCAAGGAAGAAAGATTATGGACAACTCAACAAGTAGAAAAATCTACTGTTCGATTCTTTGAAGCACTACACGAGAAGAAAGAAAATACATGTTGGTGAAGCCCTGAAAATATGGGTCAATTTGACCTAGGGTTTTAGACACCTAGGGTTTTGGTATATAGGGTTTTGGACACCTAGGTTTTGGCCTAAGGCTATTGGTGAGCTATTTTAATGTATAAATAAAGGTCATGAGGGCCTAGTTTGGGTTGGTAATTTGGGTTGGTACGATATTTCTATTGATATATATGTATTGTTGATGTGAGTGAGTATTGTATCGAGAGAGAGAAGAAATGAGAGTGAGAGCCTTTTAGTATTGTAATATCTTCAGCTGGGTGCAAAGATCAACCCTGCAGCTGGGTGCACAGGGAGAGGAGAGAAAGAGAGGAGAAGAGAAGAGATCTGCTAGTCAAGAGCATAGACAAGAACTGTATGCTTTACCTTAATATATTATAGCATAGTTTTGTTGATGTAGCCATAGAGAGAGGGTGAACCATGTACATATTGTGTTATGTGTGACTGGTATTTTATCTCTACCATTGATATACTGTGATTGCATTACTACTTTAGATCTAATAAGTAGATGTGTAGAATAGATCTAAGATGATAAGTGATATATGAAAATTGTGTTGTTCTTGTGTGAGATCCTCTTGACCTTTCCTTTGGTTGTATACATCTCTTTGTTGCAAACCCCTCATAACTGCTTCAGGTGAGACTGCATCTGATTCACAGATGTTGCCAAAAGGGCCAGTAGTTAGGGATTGTTGGTGCGCTCTTAGAGATAAACCCTAGGTCTACCCCTCTGCCAACAACAAGCTATGTGTGTCTATAAGTTTCATAAGTACAAGAATTCATTGGAGTTGAATCTTGACTCAGTATTATATTTTTGTATTAGCGTGCAATGCCAAGATTTATTTTAATATCAAGTATTTTGAGTGCTTTCAAGTTATGTTGTATTTATGAATTTATATGCTAAGTATAGAAATATGTTGTTTATGTGTCAATAAATCATTTCATTAAGTTTCTTATCACATCTTGTGCATTAAATCCAGTAGGTTTCCCACTGCACAATAAGTCCTAAGTATTCAACAATGAAGATTTGTGATGCGCAGTATTTTCAACTGTGTTGCACACATTTTTCCTGTGTGTTGTAGATCCAAGATCTAGTATCAAAGCAAGTTTATCAAAACAGGTTGATCCAGAATAGGTTGATTAGAGTGGGTTGATCAGAACAATTTCAAGAGAAGTTTCTCTATCATAATTTGAAGATATGGATTCTACTTCAAATACGCAACCTCCCACTTTTACAGGAAAGAATTATGAGTTATGGTCCTTTACCATGAAGGCGTTATTTTGAGGTAAAGATGTATGGGAGATAGTAGAGAATCGTTATGTGGAACCAGTAGATCAGACAACGTATAATGCCCTCACACAAGATGAGAAGCATGCTTTGAAAGATCAAATAAAGAAGGATGAAAATACATTGTTTTACATACATCAAGCCATGCATGAGAGTGTACTCCCAAGACTTGTATCAACAAAGAAAGTAAAAAAATCATGGGACATATTACCAACATCTTATAAATCTATGGACAAAGTCAAGACTTCAAAACTATAAATTCTTAGAAGATATTTTGAAACTTTGTCAATGAAAGACATAGATTCAGTAGATTCCTTTTACACCCATGTTATTGTCATGATAAATCATATTAAGTCTCATGTTGAAACCGTAGAAGACAAAAAAGATTTTGAGAAAGTACTTAGGAGTCTTCCTCCTAAATTTGATACCGTAGTTGTGACTCTAGAAGAGAGAAAATATCTGAGTTAGTTTAGCCTAGATGAACTGCAAGCTTCCCTCATTAATCATGAACACGGATTGAATAGGTCAAACATGTCATTAGTGAATTCATTTTTCGTGCATTCATATATAAGTCATGGAAGAGGAATGGGGAGATATAACTCTAGAGGAAGAGGAAGAAGTTCTTTCAAAGGTGGACGCAGTAGTAGTCTTGGAAATAATAGTGGAAGAAGTCAAAACCAAAATACCAATCAGCCAAGTGGTCAGAGAACTGACAAATCAAATATTTAGTTCCATTACTGAAAAATTATGGACATTATGTATATGATTCCAGGAAGAGATGGTATAACCAAAACAAACAAGGACAAGATCATTCAAACAACACAAATAACCAAACTAATACTATGTTTATGGCATGCGTTGAAGCAATGCCTTTAGTTTCTCCAATTGAATGCAATGTTTCTCAAGAAAGTTCATGTGACATATGGTATCTAGATTCAGGTTGTAATAACCACATGAAGAGAAACATATAATTGTTTTCTACTTTGGATAAGTCAGTCCAAACTAAGGTTACACTTGGAACACACATCCAAGTCACTGTCTTAGGAAAAGGTAGTATAAACATTCTAACTAAACAAGGAGAAAAAAAAATTATGCCTGATGTATATTATGTTTTTGGTCTGAAGCATAATTTGATGAGCATAGGACAGTTGTTACATAAAGGATACATAATCTACATGGAAGATAATCATTATGTGATTATGGATAGATATCCAAGCAATCAACTTATTTCAAGAATCTATATTACAATTAACAGAATGTTCTCATTGACATTAAAACTAGAGAAGAAGAGGAACGCAACGCTAGTTATTGATAATGAAAAATATGCACAATTAGACATTGCATTTACAAGAGAAAATGTATGTAGTTCCAATGAAGAAAATAGTGTGCGCAGTATCAAGAAAGGAGAAAGTGGCACAGATATGCATGCAACTTTCCAATTTGAAGTACAAGATGATTAATTGCTATGAAATTTCAAATTTTGACACTTTAACTTTGGCGGTATGAAGTTTCTACAGACAAAGGATATAGTAAAAGGTTTATTGATGTAGGAGAATCATCATCACAATTAATGAGGCGTGGTGGAAGGTGACTCAGCGCACAACGCCACATGCATTTAACTGGTTTGGATTCCAAGGAAGCCGCAACATCTAAATTTTGAGACCTTTGTAATTGAACATCCCTTGAGATCTAAAAGACTAGAACCATTGTCTATACTCCAAAAAGTTGTATTTATATTAATGATTGTAGGATTGTACATATTTTGACCATCAACTCATATCTAAATTGTAAATGTGCATTTAATATAATAATCTTAGTGGTAGGAATACTTTTATTGAGATGTGAAAGCACTAGATCGGTCTGGAAGGAAGGCATGAGAAGCCGACTCACGTATAAATAAATGTAATCTATGTTCCATACAGGTTTTTTTATGACACATGGAAAAAGAGAAGATAATTTCTCTCAAATTCTGGAGACTATAACTAGTTTTTCTCTTTGAAGCTAATTTAGACACTATTGTTATAGCAAGATTTGCCTCACCATTTCTATCTTGCACAGAGGGCCTTTTTCCATTTCCCTATGCAGACTTATCAACCCCTTTTTGATAAATCCAGAGCCAAAAAAATATATTTTTCCACATATACGCTCCCTAATTGATTTGCAAGCATATACGCTTACTGCTCCACTACAGCTCATGTATATCGGGATTTGTGCCAGAAAATACAAAATGAGGTCGGGTATCCATGTCACGAAGAAAAATCTCTAATCTTTGTCCTTCCATATACTAGAAACGTTCCGACTCAGCCCTTCAGTTTCATTCTGGAGGCTATAACAACACAATTTCAAGCTATGGAAAAAAAGGAGGAAGCAGTCAACTTTGAGAGCAAAGTTACTCTGAAGAAATTACTTCATATTGAGTCTACATCCCTTTGTACCTCAAGTCTAAAAACAATGTTTAGCCCCCAAGATCTTTCCTTATTTTCGAGAGGACCTCATTACCTCTTTCCTATGAGCTTGTCTTTGGTGGAGGATTGAAGTGGTGGAGACCCAGTTGGAAGGAACTTGGTTTCTTGGTTTCGAACCGTGCAGACATGAAAGTCTATAATGTTGATACTTCTGTTGATCAATTATTAGTAGAAATACTATTTTCCTGTCCTATCAATATCTTGCAAATATATGATTATTATCCATAGGCATGTTTGTAATGTTTATTGATGGATTGTGATATCTGATGCGATAACTCATTTTTTATATTGTCACTATATACTTGCATCACTTGTTTGTTGAGAACTTCTTGCAGGTGTAAAGATTTGGGTCAAAGTGCTCAACGGTGGAATGACATCAAACGATTGGATTGAGGTAGGCTTCTTCCTCGTATTGCACATCAATTTATATAGCACATGTTGGAATTGAGTTGATTTCTGCAATCATACCTGTCTGTTGTGGTTTACCTTTGGCCATAGAGAGTTTTTCCCTTGTAACAGAATTGGTGACTCCACTGGGGAAGATCTTCCTTCTAAGGGTTGAAGTATTTTTTCTTCTTACATTGCTATTTTTCCTTTATGTTTCTTGTCGTATCATAGTTAGATAGAGTCTGTTCACTCTGGGTTTGATTTTTTCATCCTTTTACCCTTGCCTAGCCTTGTTTTAAAAGATATACGCCCTTTCTCCCCTGACAGTTGCATATACACACTTGTTGTACCACTTCAAGAGGCTTATATACACCCTTTTCTCTTGAACAGTCACGTATACCACTTCCCCTTGCTTTCTTGCTTGGTTTAGTGACTGTTGGGTAGGTTTTGAGGATCACTGAGCCTTCTTAGGTCTCTGTGGTGCCTGTTGAGATTATCTGGGATGACAGGAAACCTGTTTGGAGTTGAATTTTTGGGCAGTGTCTTTCTCTTTGTTTTCCGTTTTTTATTTTTCCTTGGTAGTTGGGTTGTATTCTGCTCAATTGATTGCTTTTATACACATTATAAGTTATATATCAAGTCGCTTATCATTACATGCATTTTCTTTTTAATACATTGAAAATAAATAAAAAATAGGTATTTTGCATTGGTTGGTATTTTTGTCTTGGAACCTTTATCATTAGCTTAGCACATTTAGCAAAAGATCACATTTTACTTCTGAGTTGCAGAGTTAAAATTGAAGATTGCACTTTTTTTATTTAGCATATCATTCACTGAAAAGTTAAAGTTAGGATTTGCATTATATCTATTTTTATTTTTATGCAGAGTCATAACACCATGAGTTCCATTTCCATACCTTTTTGAGTAATCATAGCCAATAAAATTTACGCTTTAAACTAAAATTGATTAGTAACGATTTTATTGTTTAGGGTGCACAAACTAGCCTAGGATTTACTGCCTTGGAATAGGATTTTGTGAGTAAACTTCTCCAAGGCAATTAAATCAACATATGTGTCTGAGACAAGGAGTTGAGAAATCCATTGTATAATTGGTAATATCAAGAGGCTCCGCTCACACCAAAGTTATGCATGAGTTCGCGCGAAGTTTGTTGATGGGATAACCCCTGGATACTCACCTAGCGTCAGAGATATTTCTGTGGAATTATTCGTATTTCGGGATCTTGCTAGTATCCATACCTCTATGAGATGCTGTACTTTCAAGGTTTTGGGCTTTGCTACCCTACCCATACAGTAATCCAGACTTATAAATTTTTGCCTATGCATTGGTTATACAGTGGTTGATTAGTTTCTTGACTTAGGTTTCTCATAGGTTACTTGCAAAGGTTATTCTGCTTGTATCCTAAGTCAGGTAGGGGTCAGACAACACATAAACTTTATGGAAGATTACCTCTCTAGGGGGATTTGACAGAATGGTTTTTAATCCTACGAGAGCCCTTATAATTGATTATGTTACCTCCAAACTTTAGCAAGGAGTCTCAGGTCCCTCCTAGACGAGGCATACCTTCTTTAGCGAGGGAGGCCACTCAGCCACTTTATCCCATTTGCATGCATATTGGTTGTTTGAATTTTTGGTATGCTCTTTGATTACTAGTTGGCCTTAAGATATCTTTTTATTTGTTGAGAGTCATAAGTTATCGTGGATTCAGACCATGTTCCTCGCAGGCCTGTCGGTTGTTATAGTTACCACCAGTTTTCAAGCTATTGCCTTCTAAAAAGTGTAGAGTTATCGAGAGTGGTACAAACACATCCACTTTTCAAACTTGTGATCCCACAAGGATGTGTACTGAGTCTAGTCTTCAGAACACTGGGAGTTCATCAACTCCCAATCCCAATTTAGTTAATTTCACTCCTTCGACACCTGCAACCGCTATAGTTGCAGTGCTAGAGTCCTACACCGGTACTATGGCTCAACCCATAGTCAATGCTTCATCTCTTTCCTCTAACCCTTTTGGGGGTTTTGGCCACTCACCGAGTTACAATGTTGAGATCATCCACATGGCTAATAGTCCATTTTCTTATGGTATGCCAAGTTTCACTTCACAGTTTTCGATTGCCATCCCAGCTGTTGGCCATAATGCTAGCCTTGGACCTGGGGGCACTACACCTCCTTACACTCCTTTTCCGTTTGGTAGCTATCATGTTCCCCAAGTGAATCCTAATGTAGAAAGTGTCCCCTTCCTTAACCCTAGGTCTAATCCTTCTACTGCTGGATGGAACAACCAAGCTGGCAGACAAGTTCCACCCTATATCCCCATCCCCTCGGTGTCGAATTCAACCAATAATTTTGGCATAAGGAATCCACTTCAATCCTCCATATTCCCACTCGAAGGAGGTCAGTCTTATGTCTTGGTCACCCCCAAACCTAGATCTAATCCAGTTGGGGGAAGTTTTAACAACCCTCAGTTTGGAGTTAATCCAACTGGGGGAAATTTTCATAACCCTTATTAGAACATTCCTGCTAGAATGATGCCCAATCCATATTTCATGAATATGCCTGGAGGAGGGTCTTTTATTTCCAGACAAGGTACTGGTCCTTACCAAAATCCTAGATGGAACGCAACTCCTAATACTCAGTCTTTTGTGGGAGGATGGGGTCAGGTGTCGCAACCCCATATTCTTTTTCTGGCCACGCTTAATCTTCTAGATTGGTCTAAACTAATTAATGACCCAGTGATTCATGATCCCACATGGACCCCTGTCCCCACCAAGCTTCCTTTAGGCATTCCAAAGCTTGAGGGTAAGAATGGCGAGGACCCTGGTGATCACATCACTACTTTTCACCTCTCGTGCTCATCGAATTCTTTGAATCGCGATTCTATTAGATTACGATTGTTTCAGCGCACTCTTATCGGGATTGTGTCACAATGGTGTATTGAGCTACCTAGGGGGACATATGGGTCTTTTCAACAATTAATACTAGTCTTTCTTAACCATTTTCAACTACCCATTCGTTACGATGTTGACCTTGAACTTTTGTCAATTTTACGCCAGGGTACTAACACTCATATTTTGGACCATATCCAGAAATGGCATAGGTGAAGATGATTAGTTAAGACTCCCATACCCCCAAACTTTCTTTTAGAATGATTTTTAAATTCTTTGCAGGCTCCTATTTCAAAGGACGTTGCTATTTCCAGGGTCTTCAACGAGGAAGAGGCCATTTTTAGAGCCCAACAATTCGATTTGATCTATGCTCAGTCTGGGATGTTATACCACATTATTCCTGACTCATCGCGATCGACTCATGATCCTAGACAGAGTCCTGGGCCCCATTTCGATGGCATTGTGGGGTCCACCAATGTAAATTCTGCAGACTTGGCAACGAAGTCTGCCGGAGGACCAGATTCATCTGGATCCTCCAAACCCACCCAATCAACGGATGTACATTCCATACAATCATAGAAAAACCCAAATGTTGACCAACAACCAGATGGGAATAAACAAAAAGGTCGAAATAATCATAGAGGTGGGAATAATAAACCCAAGGGAAAGAATAATAATGGAAAACAGAATGATAATGTTGGATAAGGAAAGAAAGAAAAGAGTAAGGTTAAGTTTCCTTGTAAAATTTGTATTGATGATCACCTTACACACTTATGCCCCAAACTTGTGGAGGCTACGAGGATTTTAAACCTTTCTCCTGTTGTGCTAACGAATCCTTTTCCTCACAACCAACACTTAGCCTCGAGTTCTTTGAACGCTGGAAATGTGCCCGGTGGGAGTTAAAACCCACCATTGCAAGATGGAGACCATGTTTTGTATCAATATGGTCGATGAAAAAATCGATATAGCCACTCTCTCTCGAGACTAAGGCTCTTCAAAAGCTAGTACGAGCCTAGAATCTCCTCTCTAGTGCCGGAGATGAATTTACAGATCGAGAAACTAGAGCCACCGCCTCATATTCTGAAAGGAGTATTCAAGCGCTCTACCCATAACCCTAATGCTAGAGTCACCCAGAACTACTCTATTGTTGAGGATCTGGGCCAAACAGCTTGCACAATGTCTGGTTTGGAGGTACTCTAGATGTGTCCATCACAGAGGAATGCCTTACTATCTGCCTTAGGAGCTCTAGAACCTAGTGGATCGAATATCATCAAGTTTGATGTCACAGACATGAAGCCTCGCTTACCCTACCATGTGGCTTTCCAAATCCATGTGGAGTATTCTAAATATACCATCAAATGAGCAGTCGTTGATGAAGGTTTTTCCACTTGCGTGATGTCCTCAGTTTGTTGGAAATCTATCGGTTCTCCAACCCTTTCAAAGTCGTCGACCATGTTGACTGTATTCGACGGTCATTCCTTCTGCCTTCATGGTATTCTCCCCGCTTTTTCGGTCTATTTAGGTGGGAAGACGGTAGAGGTTGAAGTACAGGTAGTTGATGCACCTCTCGATTATAACCTGTTACTAGGTCACAATTGGACTTATGCTATGGTCTCTATCATATCATCCATTTTCTGCACGCTTTATTTTCCTCATCAGGGGGAGAATTTGACGATCGACCAATTATCCTTTGCATACTCTAGCCCAAACGCATCTATTGGATCGTCGATCCCTGTGGTCGACAATTCTCAACTGAAAACTGAGAATATCGTTGTTAGAATGTATTCTTCCCTCATGGGTACTTTCGACTTCTTAGCATCGAATCACCATGTTTACGGCATGTCTAGTATGCTCGCTTTAGTAGAGAGGTCCATCCCTTTCCGCACTTGTTATTTTGGTGAGCCTTGGACCCTACCTTCTCTGACTTCGTTGATTGAAGGTCGGTCGCATGTTGGCATGGCTATGCCACTATCAGTAGCAAATATTTCATATCAAGCTATCCTTGACTCTTCTGCTGATCCCGATCCTGTTCCCTCGCAGACGGTCAAGGAGGATCCAATTCTTAGGCCCGTGTGGGCCACTTTGTTATCTTGTTCACATGATTTCTTGGATGAAAATTTTACTTTGGAAGAATCCGTCCTTGAAGCCATGAATGTTTCTGAAAGACCATGGGATGATATGCATCATCGATATTATTTTCTCCCAAGTCTTGAAAGAATTAAGAAAAATGATTTTAGATCTACCCTGAGTGAGATAGTCAGTCACGTCATAGTTCCACTTGATACACATGGAATTTATGCCGAAGGGAATATGGAAAGTATTTCTCCTACCATCCAGATCGATATCTATCGTACCCCTGGCAAGATAAAAAATGTAAATATAGGTGCAGATTGTTCGCCAGAAGATATTCTGATCTACACCAACCTCTTCAAAGAATTTCGAGACGTATTCACTTGGTCATATGAAGAGATGCCAGGGATCGACCCCCGTATTGTTGAACATGAGATTAGGACTTAATTAGATGCTAAACCTGTTCAAAAATGTGTTAGAGATGTTAATCCTAGGAAGACCCCTGCTATTAAGCTAGAGGTAGAGAAGCTACTTAATGTCGGCTTTATCTACCCAGTTCCCTTGACCAAATGGGTATCCAACCTCATTCCCATGAATAAAAAGAAAGGAACCATCTGTGTGTGTATGGACTTTCGCGACCTGAACAAGGCCTATCCTAAAGATAACTTCCCCATGCCTTTCATTGATCATATTCTCGATGAGTGTGCGGGAAGCAAAATATTTTCTTTTATGGACGGATTTTCAGGCTATAACCAAATCTAGATCAAAACCAAAGACCAACATAAGATGACATTCATATGTCCTTGGGGAACACTTTCATACCAGAAAATTCCTTTCATCCTGAAAAATGCCAGAGAAACCTTCCAATGAGCCATGACTTTCACTTTTCATGATCTCAAACACATAGTCAAAGCTTACATCGATGATCTTGCTACTCACTCTCGCAAGAGAGTGGATCATGCTACGCACCTTTGAATAGTTTTTTAAAGATGCCGCTACTATAGAATCCGAATCAATCCTCATAAATTCATCTTTTGCATTAGATCTGTCCATCTCTTAGGATTCTTAGTCTCTGATACAGGGATCATGATAGATCCATTTAAGGTTGAGGCAATTCTTCAGTTGCCTCCCCTGCACATGATTAGACAGCTTCAAGGTTTACAAAGGAAAGCTAACTTTTTGCGTTGGTTTATTGTGAATTATGACAATATCACTAAGGGTTTCATGCACCTATTGAAGAAAGACACCCCATTTATCTGGGATGAGCGAGCCTAGCAGTCTTTTGATTCTTTAAATAAATCCTTGTTATCGGCCCCTCTGCTGAAATCTCCTGATTACAGTAGAGATTACTTGTTGTATATCATCGCATCTGAAGAGACCATTGGTATGCTTCTAGTTCAAGAGGATGATGATCTCCATGAGAACGTCATCTACTATCTCAGTCAAAATTTAGTCGGTCTTGAACGTAATTACTCACACATTGAAAAGATAGCTTTGGCTACCGTCCACGTAGTCCAACGTTTACGACACCATATATTGCTTTGCAAAACTATTGTGGTTGTCAATGTTAATCCATTTCAATACATCCTCACTAGATGTATCGTAGGCAAAAAATATAATAAATGGATTGTCATCTTACAAGAATTTGATCTCGACTTTGCTTGGGCCAAGTCTAAGATATCACTAGTTTTTGCAGAGTTAATATCCGATTTCCCACGATTAGATGAAGATGTTATTCATGTCGATTCATTCGCATATGAACACATTTTTCTCATCTCATCGTCTGACCCGTGGTATGGAGATATTGTTTTATATCTTCAAACCTTGAAGTTTACTCAACATCTCTTGCGAGATGATCAACGATGTGTTAGATACCAAGACAAAAAGTATACAATCATCAATGACACTTTGTATTGTCGAGGAATAGATAGTATCTTATGTCATTGCTTAACTCACAAGGAAGCCAAGTTAGTTACTAATGATTGCCACAAAGAGGCTTGTGGTGGTCATCTATCTGGGCTTGCAATAGCCCAAAAAATGTTGCGAGCCAGTTACTTCTCGCCCACCATATTTAAAGATTGTATTGAAGTGGTTAAGAAGTGTCACCCTTGCTAGGTGTTCAGAAAAAAAATGCACTCACACCCAGTCCCTCTTCACCCAGTCATTACCGTCGGTCCCTTCACCAAGTGGGGAGTAGATTTTGTTGATTGAAACACAACTTCAGTTGGGTGACTTCAACACATTATCATGGATGTCGACTACTTCACCAAGTGGTTTGAATCCATTCCTACCATGAAATCCGATGGGAAGACTGCAACTTTTTTCGTATTCAACCAAATTATCGCCCGGTTCAATATCCCGAGTGATATTGTCACTGATCATGGTAGTCATTTTCAAAATGAAATGATGATAGAACTAGTGTCTAAGCTGGGGTTTAAACATGATCACTCGTCTCCTTATTACCCCTAGGTAAATGGGCAAGTAGAGGCTGTCAATAAGTCTCTCGAGACCATCTTGCAAAAAGCTGTCAGTCGGAGAAATTCCAACTGGCACATCATGTTATATCCCCCACTTCTAGCATACCGAACCTCAGTTAAGACTGCCACTGGTTTTTCTCCTTTTTAGTTAATACAAATTTTGGAGTCAATAATTCTCATTGAATGAAAAATCCCTGCATCTAGTTGTCACATCATTAAGTCAATGTTGTCGGAGTCCACCATATGTCTCATGCTCTTGTTCAAAGGAAGTCTATCAATCTATGTCGGCCACTGCTCAGAAATATTGACTTTGCATGTCATCCATACCCTCAGTTTGTCTCAGAATCACATGATACTTTGGTCTTGTGATGCACCCTGGCCCTACTTTCATCATTGGCAGGTCACCTTGAACCCAACAATCGACATTTCATCATGGGTCATTGACTGGGTGGTTTCCCTTGTGTTCGACGACAAGACATATATTCACACTTTGGGATTTGTGTAGTTTCTTGGATGCCATTAGCCTTATTGGTGGGTTCCTCACCTTTGTCAGCAGTTTTCATCATTGGTTGCTATTCAGAGGGTCTTTTTCATGTACCACTTTCATTTGGCACAGATGAAAGATGCATAGGGTCATTGTTTTGTGAACACGTTCTTCGTCCAATCTCAACCAAATCATGTAGCTCCTGCTTTGTTCCTCGTGTTGACTAATGTGAGATTCAATAATGCTCTCCTTTCAGTGGGTCTCTTTCCATCTACTTCATTTCATGTATTCTAGATACGACACCTAGAGTTTTATGAGTACCTTGAGGATTTCAGTCATTAGTGGCAAGCTCTCTCTCCATTGATATATGGTAGTACATCAGTGTCTCCTGATCAATGGATCTCTCAAGTGTTCGACACCAGCTCCTTTATTCACATTTGTAAATATGTACTTTGTGCCTTGATACCTACTTTCATCACTGGTAGGTTGTCTCGCATTTGTTAATGGTATACCTCAATGACTGGTAATCAAACGATGTCTCATCGTGTTCGAGCTCAACTCATTTATTCACATGATGTAGACTTGCACCATTGGCGGATTGTATTGAAGACTTGAAGACATCACTTTGTGGATGCAACTTTCCTGAGTTGTTACTTCCATTTCATTGGACCAATACCTATTTGACTTCAATGATCATGGGATATTAGATTGTACTCCATGGTATACAAATATCTTCAGATTGATTTTGAGACTAGTTTCACTGGGCCTTGTTCATGACTATAACATCTATTGGCATGTAACCGCATTTATACTTGCCTACTCATGGCCATGAACACTTGTTGGTATATTTTCCACATGGATCTGCATTGTATTCTTGGTAGCGATGTATGCAAAGTCAGTACATAATGTAATGAGAAATTGAGTTCATCCAACTGGTTCTCTACCACTCCACTTCTGGGTTATTTATAATGTATTTCAGCCATTGCAAATACTCCTATGATCTCACACATTAGGGGGCATCTGTTATAGCAAGATTTTCCTCACCATTGCTATCTTGCACAGAGGGCCTTTTTCCATTTCCCTATGCAAACTTATCAACCCCTTTTTGATAAATCCAGAGCCAAAAATATATATTTTTCCACATATACGCTCCCTAACTTCTTTGCAAGATGTGTATACACTTGTTGCTCCACTACAACTCATGTATTTCAGGATTTGTGCTATAAAATACAAAATGAGGTTGGGTTTCCATGTCACAACATAAAATCTCTGATCTATGGCCTTCCATATACTGGAAACATTCCGACTCGGCCCTTCAGTTTCATTTTGGAGGCTATAAGAGCACAATTTCGAGCTATGGAAAAAGAGGAGAAAGAATTCAACTTTGATAGCAAAGTTACTATGGAGAAATTACTTCATATTGAGTCTGCATCCCTTTGTCCCTCAAGTCTGAACACAGTGTTCAGCTCCCAAGCTATTTCCTTATTTTCGAGAGGACTTCATTACCTCTTTGCTATGAGCTTTCCTTTGGTGGAGGATTGAAGTGGTGGAGACCCAGTTGGAAGGAACCTGGTTTCTTGGTTTCGAACCGTGCCGACATGGAAGTCTATAATGTTGATACTTTTGTTGATCAATTATTAATATAAATACTCCTTTGCCATCCTATCAATATCTTGCAAATATATGATTATTATCCATGGGCATGTTTGTAATGTTTATTAAAGGATTGTGCTATCTGATGTGCTAACTCATTTTATATATTGTCACTATATACTTGCATCGCTTGTTTGTTGAGAACTTCTTGTAGGTGTAAAGATTTGGGTCAAAGTGCTCAACGGTGGAATGACATCAAATGATTGGATTGAGGTAGGCTTCTTCCTCGTATTGCACATTATTTTATATAGAACATGTTGGAATTGAGTTGATTTCTACAATCATACCTATCTTTTGTGGTTTACCCTTGGCCATAGAGATTTTTTCCCTTGTAACAATTGTGTTGTTCTATTTCTACCTCTACATGTTTGTTGTTTCACTGAATGAATTTGTGATTTTATTTTAAGTTTAAATTGTTTCACTTCTGGGAGTCATAGTGTAAGGTGTGCATAGTTCCACCTCAAGGTGTGTGTAGGCCGAACCTTTTTCAGGTTCAGAAGATCAAGAGAGATAGTTCAGTTTGGTAGAGAGAAAGCACAAGGAGTGCATAGGCGACTTTTAGAAGTCCAAATATCAGGAGAGTTAGTGCAAGGAGTGTGCGAACCATTAAAATCCACGGGTCAAATCTCAAGACAAAATTGCAAGGGTGTGCCAAGGTTCATTTCATTAAGTGGATGAAGCTCAGGAGAAATAGCATGTACATAGTTTGAGGTGGGGACTCAAGAAGTTTAAAATCCCTTTGTTTAAGAATGGGTGGATGAGATCTACTCGTGAGGATTAGAATTCCCCCGCAATTGTTCAATTAATTAGAATACCATGGTCGTTAAGCCCTTAGTCCTTCGGACTTCATCGTTTCGGTGATTCAAGGGAAGTTATCTATTTTCAAGAGGCATGGAGCCCTGAAGCTCTGAAGCACAAATTTAATCTCAGTCGTAGATCCCCAATCCTTTCGGTGGTTTGGAGGTTTTTCCATTTGGTATTTAGTCATGGTTGATTGAATTAAAGGAACCCCAAAGCACCGAAGTTCCATAGTGATTATAAACCATTGATCGCAGGAAAGTGTGGGTCATTAGATCTGTAAGACATCCTACAATTCGACACTCTAGGTGATTTGGTCATTGTTGAGTGAAATGGAAAATCCCTTGAAGCTCCGAGTCCTAAAGCCATTTACATCCATAGATTGTGCAAGTGAGGTGGATCCCCATCCACCATCTGATCAAGTCTTGTCGTCAGTGGAAGGATAGGGCTAGCACCCACAACTGTCGGTCAATATCACTTTATGACCACGTTCAGTTGATAACCACTCCAAGTGATTTGATTGTATTGTGTTGGGTGATTTCTTGCAGAGTCTTGAATATCGGAGCTTTGAAAGAACCCTTTTTTCTAAGCGCTTGGTTCTAGCCTGTGATCCCATGCATAACTTTATCGGAGGAAAAAGGACCCTCACGAATAGGAAATTTTGCGTAGCATTGTGGTGGAGGGAATGTGGTAAAGAGTCCAGGGGTTCTGAAAGAACCCACAAACCACTTCGGCTCCTATGAATCGCGATCCTAGAACGGGAGGTTGTGCCAACCCTTAGGGTTTTGCATCATTTTCGATTGATCGAAAAACCATAAAGGATATGTGAAGGCTGCATATTTGGAGAGAAACCTAAAGAATTATTTCTAGTTGGGAATTCATATAGAGAAAAAGATCCAAGGGAAGTAGTACATTCAAATATTTTTGGACCAATGCAAACTCCATCTATAGAAGGCAGTACATATTTTCTGACATTCATTGATGATTTCTCAAGAAATACATGGATTTATTTCCTAAAACACAAATATGATGCATTTAGTTGTTTTCAACAGTTTAAATCACTTGTGGAGAAGTAGAGTGGTTATTACATCATGTTTCTGAGAAATGATAAAGGAGGTGAATACATCTCAAGAGAATTTCAAAACTTTTGTAAATTTCATGGAATATACAAGCAATTTACCACGCTATATACACCACATCAGAACGGTGCCGCCGAAAGAAGGAACAAAACCATCATGGAAATGGCGTGCGGTATGTTGGAAGCCAAACATTTTTCAAATGTGTATTAGGCTGAGGCGGTAGAAATTGCAATATACATCTTGAATAGATACCTGAGAAAGAGTGTGAAGAACAAAGTTCCTCAAGAATCTTGGACAGGCTTGAATCATAATGTGGCACACTTAATTTTTTTTGGTTGTGTCACATACATACATGTTCCAGATGAGCTAAGAAATAAGTTGGACAACAAAATACATAAATGTATATTTTTTGGGTATTCTAAGGAAACAAACGGATACAGGTTGTATGATCCCGTCGCAAGAAAATTCATAATCAGTCGTGGTGTTCAGTTCATGGAAAATGAATCATGGGATGGAAGCATATAAAAGACAGTCAAAACCATTGAGCTGATACAGAAGAAGAAGAAATGGTTCAAACACCATGTACAAGTTAGTGCACAGTCCCTTCTACACCTGCCACTACGAAAAAAATTACAACGCAGAATACTCTAGTAAGATCAGCAGGTGCGCAGTCTACACCTAGAACGCAACAAACTCTAGCAAGCAGTCCAAGTAGTTCTACATTTCCAAATCCAACATTAGCAAGTTAATTAACAAGAAATACAAGAATTTTATGCAACATCTATAATGAGGACAGATCAAATTCATTTTCAGTTTTTTCTATGTTTTCACAAATAGATGATCCATTAACTTTTGAAGAAGTTGTCAAAGATGATGTATGGGCTCAAGCCTTGGGTGAATAAATCATATGCATAAAGAACAATTAGACATGGAAATTGGTATATGTAACTAAATACAAGGATGTGATAAGTGTCAAGTGAATTTACAAAACCAAGCAAGATGCAAAAGGAAATGTGGAGAAGCGCAAGGCAAGGTTAGTTTCTAGAGGTTTTACCAAAAACCTAGAATTGATTTCAATGAAACATTTGCACCAGTTGCATGCATGGACACAATTAGAATTGTGTTAGCCATTGCGACGCATAATAGATGGATATTTTATTAAATGGATGTAAAGTCAACATTCCTGAATGGAAATTTAGAAGAAGAAGTGTATGTGGAACAACCACAAGGCTATGAGTTTCCAGGACAAGAAGACAAGGTGTACAAAATAAAGAAAACACTATGTGGGTTAAATCAAGCTCCCAGAGCTTAGTACAGTCGCATAGATTCCTATCTCACACAAAATGGATTTCATAGAAGTGAATGTGATCCAACACTATACATAAAAAAAAAATCAGCAAGTTAACATGTTAATTGTTTGTTTATATGTAGATGATTTGATATTTATAGGTAATTTTGGCATATAAGAATTTAATTATGTCACAAAGGATGAATTTGAAATGAATTATTTAGGACTTATGAGATATTTTATGGGTATTGGATTTCACCAATCCAAAACTGGTATATTTATCTCACAATCTAAGTATGTGCATGAAATTTTGAAAAGATTCAATATGATAAATTCAAAAGCAGCCCCAACACCTATCATAACAGGATTGCAGTTAAGAAAGGAAGATGAAGGGTACAAGGTGGATCCCACACTTCTTAAAATAATGGTAGGAAATATTATGTATTTAACAACAACAAGGCCTGATATTTTGTATGGAGTGATCTTGATTTGAAGGTTCATGGAAACTCCAAAACAATCACATTGAAAGGCAGGAAAACAAATTTTGAGATATCTAAATGGAACGAAATATTTTGGCATTAGATATTGTACTTCAGAAGATTTCAAACTTATTGGATACACTAATCTAACTGGAAAAGTACCTCTGGGTACATATTTCATTTTGAAACATGTATATTATCATGGGCATAAAGGAAGCATATAGTGACTCTTTCTTTAGTAGAAGCAGAGTATGTCACAGCTACATGCATAACTTGTCAAGCAGTTTGGATGAGAAGAATGTTAAAATATTTGTTGCAAGAAAAGAAGGAACCAACAATAGTATTTTTTGACAACAATTCAGTCATCATGTTTGTAGTAGCCATATTATTTAACATCCATTGATTCTACTAACATAACAGTAAAGTTCAATAATTCCTCTATATTGAGCATATTAGTAAAATTCAAAAAAAATCCTTTAATTGAGCACATTCGCATATAGATTTATCCACAATTAATAAAATTTTATAGCAAAATAAAACAATACACAATTTTAAATACCTGGGTCTGATGCTAACCCTCCATTTGTTCGCTTGCCTTGTTGACCATTGTTGCACTGTGTAAACAATGCCCAAAACATTGTTCCACCCTGCCAACTAGGTCAACTTCCTAGCTCCAGGATATCACATGGATATCCTGGCCCCCATGCCCAAAACCTCCAACAAACTGGTGCCTGTACTGATCCAATCTGACTCCAAAACTCAACTCCCTTCTCTGCAAATCCCCGAGAGCCCCCCCAAAAATCTCCCATCGAATGATAATCCCCTTCGTAAACCTCCTCCACCTCCATATCCTTCCTTCACCACCTCATGCATTTACTTCCTTACCTACTCCTTGTTAATTCCCCTTATCCTTTCCTTTATTATTTTATCCTCTCGTAATTAATATTTTATCCCTTTCCATGTACGTAACCTTTAAATTTAAACAATATAACTTATTAATCTATTAAATTTAATACTCATGTTATTAAATGTTATAGGTAGTTAATTAATTAATTAATTAATCAAAATTATAACCTTTAATTAATTAATAACTACTTAATTAATATCATTAGATCAATCTTTGTTTAATTAATACCATGTTAAGACAATTAATCCCCTAAATAAATTTTTACTTAATAAACCTTAAACATTTATTCAACTAGGGTTGTTACAATGTTGTCAAAGAATCATGGGTTTCACAAGAAAACCAAGAACATTGATACAAGGCATCATTTTATCTAAAAAATAGTGAATAACAAAAAAAATTGTTTAGAGTTTTGCAGGTCAAAAGAACAAGTTGCAAATATTTTTACAAAATCTTTAGCAAGGGAACTGTAATGACCCTAATTGAATAAAGGATTAAAGATTACAAAGAAAAATTAATTAAAGGAAATAAGTGTGATTAATTAAGTAATAATCAAACTGAAGATTACATTTAATGACTTGTGACATAAATTTAAGAGATAAATAAAAATGAGATAATAGGGATTGCGTATGCTGCAGAGGGTGGCGTATGCAAGGCGAGAAGCCCAGAAATCCCGAGACGATAAAAATATTAATGAAGGAACAAAGGACGGAGGACGGGGGTGGTTGTGGAGTAAATACGTGAGTCGGTTGGGAGGAATAAGGGCCGGGAAGAGGGGGATGTGCGCACCATTGAACGGGAGGGGACGAAATGGATGTTGTGATCTGTGTCTGGCTGTGAGCCTGTGATATTTTGTGGACTGTTGGCTTGCTGTGAGCAAGGAACAGAGTGTTCTGGACTGTGTCTTTTGATCAGGGGAGGCATTGAGTTGCTGGAGGTTTTGGGCACGGGGGCCAGGATATCCGTAGTTATCCTGGAGCTAGGTCGTTTTCCTAGTTGGCAGGGTGGATATTAGTTTTGGGTAGTTATTTTCTGTGCCTGTGGCAGGAATGGACTGTGCAGCAAGGCAGCAAGGTAGCAGGCAACATAAATTAGCATCAGAACCAGGTAATTTGTCAAGTTATGTATTTATTTCTTTCTTCCATGAATTCAATATTTAATGATAAATCTAAGCTACTAAAGTTTCTGTTACAAAAATCAATATTATGTTTGAAAGTTATCATTTCAGTTTATTTCATAAAATGTTTATGAGACTTAATGATGTTTAAAAATATATGGGAATTACATATGGTATCAGAGTGTCTTAGTTCGAAATCTGGAGCCTAAGGGCCGAAACCCGGAGTGTTAACTCCAGCCATGTTTCAACTATAAGCAAAACATGTTCAGTTTGATTTGTTATGACCGAAACAGTAATGGAAATGCACTTAGGATAATACTCCTACGTGAAACCCAAGCAAATAAGCTCATATATCGCAAGCAACAGTTTTAGGTAGAACCCTGTAACTAGATCATATATGGTCACTACAGTTGTAGCCTGAACATTCGAAGGAATCCCTTTAAAATAGTGGCAGCAAACTGGATAATGGGAGGGATCACCTTCCACAAAATGACTATCCTTAAAATGACAGGAATAAAGCTATTTAGCACGAGAAACAGAGATGATAACTTAGTTTTCCTTTGAGGATTACTTGTCAACGAAGTTTAGGGTAGAATAGACACCTGAAATCGACGAAAATGTCGAGGGAAAACTTCTATTGAAGGCTTGAAGAGTGGAAAATTTAATAACTACACGAACAACACTAAATAAAATGCAAGCAGATAATTGCAAGACCTGGGAAAGGGATTTTACGTGGAAGAATGGATGTGAGCCGTCGGATCTCACCTAGAAATCCCATTAGCCGTTAGATTTAGACAAGTTGCACAAGGTTTAAGCCCTAGCGTGCATAGGAGGAGTCATCGGGAAATCTGAGTCATCAAGGTTTTGCGAAATCCCAAGAATGGATCCTAGCCATTGATCTCGGCAGGACACGTGTCAGCGTCTGAGAGGCGTCGGGAGTTTACCATCGGAGATTAGGAGGAGTATAGAACCATTATGTATTGAAATCGCGATATGCGATTTCCCGATTAGAACTGGACCGTCCATTATGGAGGACGCGTGTCAATAGATCTCGCAGAGTCGGAGATCGGCATATCGGGGTTTCTGGAGTCATGAAACTCTCGCGCAATGAAATCGCGATCTGCGATTTCCCGATACGATCGGAGCCGTTCCATTTGAGGGACGTGTGTCGTAGATCCAAAGAAAGTCGGGGATCAGGAATCCCGTAGACATAGGCACATTGGTATCGAAATCTCGAAACCGCGAGAAGCGATCTGGACCGTCCATTTGGAAGGACACGTGGCAGAGATCGCGTGAGAGTCGGGATATTGATCATTGGGAAATCGGAGTTCTCGAGGTCATGAGAACTGGGACCTCGAAGGTCCCGAAAGCCGAGAGTCAATCCAGACCGTCCATCTGGGAGGACAGGTGGCAAAGGATTGGACGCCGTCAGATTTTTGCTCATCGGAGATTCCAGAGACGTAAGACTTATGCAGGTTGAAATTGCGATACGCGATTTCCCAATCGGATCTGGACCATCCATTGTGTGTGACACATGGCGCAGGATCCCGAAGAGTCGCGGATCGGGAAATTACGGTTTTCAAAGACAAAGAAACCTCGTAATTGGGAATCACGACCCGCGATATCCCGATGGTGACGTAAGCGTTGTGGAACCCCAGAGTCGGGGTGGAGGACATGTGTCACATGACCACCGGATCGGGGTTTTGGTCATCAAGGTACAGGTTAGTGAAGGTTCCTAGCCTTGTAAAGTAGCGAACCCCGAGAGTCGATCTGAACCGTCCATCATTTGGGACGTGTGTCAGCACACTGCAGGGAGTCGGGAATCGGGGAATTGGAATTATTGAGCACACATAAATCTTGTCACACGGAATCGCGATCCGTGATTTCTCGACAAGGTCTGAACCGTTCATTTTGGAGGACACGTGTCAGTATATCTCGAGGAGTCAGAGATCTGCGCCATCAGAGAAAACCCCGACAGGAGAATTGTGTGAGCCACAAGTAGGACTAGTGGAGGATAGGTGTCAGCAACCTAGGCAGAGTCGGGATATTGGCGTTCGTGAAATCGGGAGTCACAAGGTCGAGGAAATTGGAGCATCAAAAACCCTGAAATAGTGGGAACGATCTAGACCATCCGTTTGAAGAGACACGTGGTGGAGATCCGAAGAAAACCGGGAATCGAGATATCGGGATTTTCGAGGGCAAGGAATACTCGCATGATGGAATCGCGATACGCTATTTCCCGATGGGTCAAAGGATAGCGGGGCCCACGGTAGACAGGTGGCATCGGATATCGGGATATCGCGAGTTTCGTGGACAAGGTGTCCATGCACTATGAAATCGCGAACCCCGAAAGCCGATATAATTAACCTAACTCTTAAACCTTCGATGAAAAGGATTAATTAATGGATGTTTAATTAAGGCTTAATCACATCGCGAAATCGGAGATCGGGGTTTCAGGATTCAAGTTACATCGATTCTTGGATTGTGGGAAATCCCGAATCCCGATTTCATCAACAGTTAACTCGTAAAAGTTAAGTTATAACCCGCTTTAAATGAAGATTTACGGGGAAGGTGGAAAATTTTTATTCTATTCGTTTGACAAAGGGTAAACGCTAGAAGGCCTTACAAAACGTTGAATTGATGAAAATTATGGCATGAGAAGGACCGAAACCCCGATGGGGAGCCATAAGGCAACGGTCACATAGGTGTAGGTCACATGGACCTCAGCGTAGCCAAAAGGGATAACACGCAAGGAATAGGTGCATCGGGATATCGAGAATTCCGTGGACGTGGTATTCATGTAATAAGATATTGCGACACTCGAAACCCCGATAAGGGACAAGGCTGTGGCCTTGTGGTACAATGGTCATATGAACCAAGAATCTAGCTCGAAGGGCTGATGCACAAGTAACATATCGGAGAATCGGTAATCGGGAGTCTGTGAGGACAGAGGTTCGTGACCACGGAAGTCGCGAAATCCTGAATCCCGACAGGAATTAGGACTACGGTCACGTAGGACAGGGTCACATGGACCAAAGAATAACCAAAGGAGGGATAAAGCTAGAAGATAGCGCTTCGGCATACCAGAGATCGGGAATTAGTGAAGGCAGGAGACTCTTAGCATCTAGCATAGCAAACCCCGAAACCCGAAATTTAAATGGGAATTTTTACAGTTGGGAGCCAAAGGTCGTGAGCAATACAGAAGACAAGGTATATACATCTAACTACATGCATATGCACAGAAGAATGAAATTATAATTATAAATGAATTAAATTAATGGCAGAATACCAAAATTTGTACAGAGCGGGAGTTATTGGTAAATCATTTTGTTTGACAAAGAAATTACAATTCATTACCCTAGCGTAAGGAAGGTTTATGCAAAATCATGACTCAATTAGCTCAACATTCTCCATGAAGGTACTGAAATATGCACCATAGGCAGAATGAATCATACCTCTTACTGTAGCTGAGGAGAGATCCGCGAAATGTACAGACAAGGAATAGGCTCCCAACAATTCAAAGGGACTGGACTCTGGGTCCTGCATCTTATCAGGGGCCATATCAGAATACTCTGTTTCTGCCAGACGAACTGGTAAAGTGCTCAGAACTACGTTGTGAAGGTGAACCATGGCGGGAGAATTCTGAAAACCTCAGAGCAGAGTAGAGGCGGATCTGTGGTGAACAAATACTGATGCGAGGAAAGACCCAACAAGGGAGAAACTGGGACAGAGGAAGAACGCGTAGAGAGTTGAAAGGTTGACAGGTGTAGAAATTGGGGATTAGATATGAGGGAGATTATGAAAGCTAGACGAGCACGTGAAACCCATGCATGCTCAAACCCTTGGGTGTACGTTCAATTATTATATATATACAATATAAAGTGTTAAAATAATTTAAAGTAAATCAATTAATTTAGTATAAATAATTTATATAAATAAGATTAAGCAGAAGGAGTCAGATATTTGAGTTCTCGGCTGGAAAATATTTCAATGTTCTTTATTTGCCGTGAATTTTAAGACCTTAAGCTGAAAGAAGAAAAGATTTGAAGGCCAAAGTTGTAAATATTGCAGCGTTCTTAATGAAATCCTAAGGTTGAGGGAATAAAAGATTTAAAAACCGACGTTGAAAATATTAGAGTAATCTTTTGTGTATATGTATTTATGGTGGACGACATCTTGGTAGGAGAGAGAGGAAATCCGAAGAACTACAGGAGAGTCTGCAAACTATTAGAGAGTTGGAATTCAAGTCAAACTGTATGTTTGGCTATTAAATGGTAGAAATAAATATCAACTATAGCAATTTCACTTTAACTTGGACAATTTCAAGTTAAATTGTAACATTTAGTGTAAAACTCCGTAGTTCAGGTTAACTTCTTGGAATTCTAAACTCTAGGTAACATTGTTGCAATTTAAGATTAAATATCATTATTTGAGGCCAAATTGAGCCAATACTGACTAACTTACAGAATTTCAGGTTAAATAGTTGCAATTCAGTTTAAATCGAAGAAATTTAGGTTAAATTGCAATAATGGTTACATTTCGGGGTAAAATTGTACAAATAGTTGGAGTCCAAGATGATCTTTGTTAATATTGATTATTGAAGATAAATTGTATAGTTGTGGGTTAAATAGCATAAATCCAGGATGTCGACGAATTTAGGGAAACTATAGGTTTTCAAGGGAAATTGTTAATCGGACTTCAATTCTATCCATTTGGGGTTGGATTCTGGTTTTTTTTTTTAGTGCGGAAATATATGGCTTTACTAGCTAATATATGGCTACTTAGGAAAAGCCAGGCTTTAAGAGGTCCTGTATTTGTACCTATAGTGGATATTTCTGTTGTATCTCTATTATAAGTTTTGCTTTCTTTTTCCAAACAAATAATACGTCGTGAGAAGCCTAGAGGGTGTCAAAGGAGAAATGCAATCCGCATTACGCGAAAAATTAAGGTCTTGTCTATGATTTTGTTTGCTGGAGGACTGTAGTGGCTATGGAAGTTGTGAGATCGGAAGAGCGTCGTGTAGGGAAA
>CBVK0100020734.1:0-36294 GCA_900067695.1 Picea abies
TACGAAGCAGGAGGCAACGCAAACTCTCCATATGTTTGGAAGAGTAACCAAACGGTGGAGGACACAACTCAATATAGCGAGCAAAGCTTCCTAAGGTCGTACTATATCCCATAGTCTGATGAATCAAATGGACAAATGTGCTTTATCCAAGGGAGACTCATGATGCTGCCAATAAAGAAAATACCTTTCCCATCCTCTTTTTGGGGTATATTTGATTTTTTTTGTTCTTTTTGATAATTTGTGAGAAAGAATAAAGGAATATTACGTTACAATGGAGGAACGAGCATAGCAAACATACAAGCTCAAGGCACAAGGACAAGACTGATGTTCTAGGGAAATGATACTTAGGAAAAATCCTCCAGTGGCCAAAGGTGTTAAGACGCAGAAGCAAACTGTTACAAGGCTGATGAGTAAGGTATGCAAATGTGGTTGATAGAACACACAATGGTAACGTCCTTCGATGTAAGTTTAACGAGCCCAGAGAAGGTAAGCTTGGTGGTTTTTCATATTTAGAGAGTCTGAAAAAGCATAAAAGGAGACTCCATTGGGGTACCTTTTTCGACAATAGTCTAGTCAGTTCGAAAAAGGGATAAACTAGCACTGATTAGACGTCAATTCAAAACCATTTTAACGAGTGTGAAAAGGACAAGATCACTCAGCTATTTTTTCACTTTTAAGGAGTTTGAAAAAAGCTTAACTATGGACTCCGTCAGGAATGTTCTTCTGGAGCATTTTAACGAGTGTGAAAGAATAAGGTCACTCGGCGATCTTTTCAATTTTAGGGAGTCTGAAAAGAGCTTAACTATGGACTCTGGGGGTTTCTTTTCGTAAGTTTAGTCCCTCAGGCCTGAAAAAGGGATAAAATCATACCTGAGAGTACTCTTCTAAAGAATGGGAATTCAATAGAGTATTCCTTTGTTCGTACAGATGACCGTCCAGATCGAAAAAGGGGTAAACTACCGCCGGACAGACATGACTTCAAATTTCAGTTTAGCGAGCGTGAAAGATCACAAGATCGCTCGGCAATATTTTCATTTTTAGAGGGTCTGAAAAGGGCTTAAAAGGAGACCCGTTTAAGGAACGTTCTTCTGGACCAATTTAACAAGTGTGAAGAAACAAGGTCACTCGGCAATCTTTTCATCTTTAAGGAGTCTGAAAAGGGCTTAAAGAAGACTCCACAATGGTTACTTTTCTCAGTTAATCTGGACAAGATCGAAAAGCATAAATGCAGTCTCGCCGGATGTTGCTTTCGGATCTCAAAGCGAGCTTGAAAAACAACAAATTTAGCTCATGATCGACACTTTGTGGGTCAATGCCTGGCATCTCCTCGGGGGAACTATATGCTCCGACGAAAACATTGTCTATGACGCCAGGGGTTCTGGAGATATTGATAGATATTGGTTCAACAATGGTTGCCATATTACCCTCAGCATAGATCTTGTGTGTAGCTAAGGGATTAGTATGACAAGACCTATCTCCGGTTATAGTCACGATGAATTCTCCTTCTTCGATTTGGCTTAACTCTGGGAGGAAATATGATCTGTGATGAAGATCTTCCCAAGGTGTGTCCGAACTAGTCATTGCTTTGATTACATCTTCGTCAGAAGGCAAGACTAAGTCTAACGAATCGGTATTGGCGAGAAAACCCTGAGCCCAGATAGGCTCAAGAGGTGGATCCAACTCTTGTGCAGGAGTCGGATCAGGAGTAGCTGAAGCTTGCTGGACTAAAGAGTACGCTACTTCAGCGGCCGACAAGGGCATGGACATGCCAGCGTGCCTTGTCTCATCCATCATGGCTGATGGGGAAGGAAGAATCCACGGATCCTGAAAGTAAGTCGTGCGGAACGACGAGACGTGAAAAATCTCAGCCTTGTGGTGAGTCGATATAAACTTGACATCGCCATGAGGAGGTGGGTAATCAAAAGTACCCATCAAAGATGGGCATAAACCAACTCCTACATTAACGACACCGGCTTGAGGATTATCTATCATGGGAACCATGGATGCCCCCAAAGCTGGGTCAGGTCTAGAGAAGGAAAATTGATCAATGGTCACTATCCGACCTTCATGTGGAAACAATAAGACTCGGAATATTGTAGCGACCACCGCTTGCATAGCATAAATCCAACTACGACCTAACAAGAGATTGTAGTCGAGGGGGGCATCAACTACCTCTACTTCGATGCACACAGTCTTTCCCCCTAACTGCACAGGGAAAGAAGGAATGATGCCATGTGGTCGGAAAGAACGACTGTTGAACGCAGTGAGGAGAGTAGGTGATGGAGACAACTCAGGTTGACCAATGTCTTTCCATCATGCTAACGACATAACGCAAGTCGAAGCGCCCTCGTCGACCACCGTGCGGAAGATAATCCGTGTAAAAGTTTTCATGGGATGAGCCACTACTATCTGAAACGCGACGTGGTAAGGCAAACGAGGTTTCAAGTCAGTCGTATCTAACATGATGGTACCCGGGTTACAAGTCTCAATAGAGCCTAAAGCAGCCAACAAGGCTTTTCTCTGAGCAGGGCAACTTTGGAGGACCTCCAAAGCAGACATAGCACAAGGGGTTTGGGATAAATCTTCCACCACAGAGTAGTTATGGGCGGCCTTTGCGTTTGGATTGTGAGAAGCTTTCTTAAATGCACCTTTTGGAATGCGTTTCATCATTTCTCCCAACGTCTTCTCAATCTGTAGAGGAAGAGATGGGAGTTCGGCTTCTTTGCCCTTCTCAGAGGCGCTTGGTTTACTATAGTCGTGCGCTCTAGTCGTTATTAAAGCATCACCCCTAACCATATATACGTTCGCGGAAGAGGAATTATTTGTAGGAGGGCAGTTTTCTTGGCTGCCCCCTTCAGCACTTGTAGAGGCTTGAGTTAAATTTTGCCCATGCTGAAAGGGATTAGTCAACATGGCTTGTGGTTGTTGTGTGACAAACTTTTGGGCCTTCGCAAGTTGAGGACATAGATGGGTCGGGTGGTCTTCCGCACATAAGTTGCACAGATACCTCGCCTTCTGTTTTTCTGTGGTACCCTTGCCAGCATTATCAGGGGTTTCTTCTCCCCCTTACCCTTCTTTCGTTGTTTTTTCTTCCCTTCAGGCTGCTGGTTGGCCTTTGGGTTAGTCGTCTGCACGGAGTGTACTTCTGACGTTTGGGTAGGAGGAGCAGCCAAAGCAATAGTCTGGCTGGCCACTGAGTGTTGTATAGATAATTGTTGCAATTGTTTTGACAATTGCTCAGCGGGCTTGGTTTGTGCCGAACCAACAATACCATCGACATGTGGTCCGACTCTCTGTCTAGTCTTATCCAGAATTGATCGTGGTGCATCCGACAAGATGTTATATAATAAACCAGACTGAGAATAGATAAGCTCAAACTGTTGAGCCCTCATGATGGCATCTTCCTTAGAGAAAACCCCAGAAGTTGCGACGTCTTTAGATAATTGGGGGACTAAAGACTTAAGGAACCACTCAAGTAGGAATGTTGGTGGAACTGGCACTTTGATTAGACTCTTTCGACGTCGCCACTCTCGGATATGGTCAGAGATATGGTTCGTTGTCGTCTGCTCGAAATTAGCAAGCAGCTCTGTGCCCGTATCATATCTCACAGGTAACTAGAAATGGTTAAGGAAGGCCATAGCCAGTTCGCCAAAAGAAGAATATCTTGACCGATCAAGCTCGATGTACCATTTCGCGGCACTCCCAATAAGAGTGTGTTGAAACAATCGCAACTAGACAGAGTCATCCTTCAGTAAGTTAGATGAACACCAAAGGTGGAAAGTAGTCACGTGATCACCTAGATCTTTGTTAAGCTTGGCCTCGAACTTTGGAATGTCCGAAGGCAACTTCGTTGGCATAGGAGGCCAACGCGGATCATGACAGATAGGATCATTTAACAACCGTGTCAAATCTAGCAAGTGTAATGTCACCAAGAATGGTAGTTTGGGTTGCTGCTGATAGCCTGGGAAAAAGGGTCCTGGAGTTTGACTAGCACCAGGTTGCCGGGAAAAGTTTGGTTCCTGGCCCGGATTTTGGTAGAAACCATGGCCCTGACCAGCGTAAGGGTTTTGCATTTGTGGAGACATCATTGGTTGATTCCCCATAAAGGACATAGGATGTTGGGCATTCATCGTGTTTGACGGACTTTGGGAAGGATTACCCCATGCCGGTCCCGATGGGAGAGGCATAGAAGTCTGTCCGGGGTTCCATTGACTGTGGAAAGAATTACCCCAGAACGACATTCCAGAGGAAGGAACAGATCCTTGTCCTCAGTTCCAAGGTCCTTGTATATGTGCCTCCGGCGTAGGAATAGTACCCTGTGCCGGAGTAGACTGTCCAAAAATGGGAGTGCCC
Source organism: Picea abies (assembly GCA_900067695.1). NCBI lineage: Eukaryota > Viridiplantae > Streptophyta > Pinopsida > Pinales > Pinaceae > Picea > Picea abies. Next base: position 4,354 of record CBVK0100020734.1, read on the forward strand.
CTAGATGGGAAAGCAGTGGATGCGAAAGTGTTGTTACCAAACGTCCTGTTCCAAACAAACGGTGACGAACCTACCGGCGGAGTTTGCGCAGGTGTTCCTTGACTCCCGGCTCCAATTGAACTCGTGTGTGCAGGCTGCCCGGCGGACTGCTGATGCAAACCACCAAGCGAAGGGGACGAAGGAGAGATATGACCTCCAGCGTAAGGAAAAGCATTGAAAAGGACAGGAATGCCCCCAAGTTGACCTTGCAGAGGAGCGTTAGAGCTCCCTGCCCCCAGACCCAAAGTCTGTAAAGTGGAGTAAGTGAGTGCAGGACTTGTACCTGAACTAGGCATACCGTATGAGAACGAAGGGCCTGTCGCACTAGGTGTGAAGGGAGGTGTGGCCGCTGCGATAGATGGGGTCCGTCCATTGTGCGACGTAGTTGCGGCCAAGACCATGGTGGCTCGGACTGCCGACAAGGGCAAGTTAGGAGAAGCTTCTCCTATGGTAGCAACGGTGATGGGAATGGAAGAATTCCCAGAGGAAGTAACAGCATTTGTTAACATAGCTGTGTGAGGCACTGACAGGCATTCGTAAAATTGAATTGGCACAATAAATTACGGCCAAGTATCAGTGGTTGAGGTTTCAACCAATCCAAGATTGGCGGTCGATCCCTCCGGGAGTTGTTCGGGCTCAGTGGTTGGTAACCCGGTTGCTTCGAAAGACCCTTGTTGGTCTAGCTTCCGCCTCAATGGTGGTGGGGGTGGCTCCAGGATAACCGGCGGTAGGCCCAGAAGCCTTCGTGACCAGCGGAGCTCTGAATCCTCCACTGTGTGAGAAGATTCACGACACGCTAAGGTATTCTACACGATCAAATAGTAACACACACTAAAAAGAATCCCCTACAAGATAAATCAAGCAAACACTAAACTAGTTGGAAGAACAGTTACAACAACCAATACTAGAGCAACTTACCGGTGCAAGTGCAACTCAAAAACGGAAGCACCCTCCGGGTATACTCTGCAAAGCGTGGCCCGATGTCTGTCCTAGGTACCGCGGTATACCCCCGCAGTCACCTGTGTATGTCCCTAGAAAATATTGGCAACTAGTTTGCCAGCACGCGAACAGTCACCAGGTGGGTACAGTCGATAGTCGGGTAGACCACAATGAGCAGGGTATCAAGCCCGAAACCTGTCAAGGGTATCAAGAGCAAATGTTCCGGAAGACAACTGGACCTCGAACGGATTCGAGACCCACGAAGCCCTGTGGCAAATGCAAACGACGGAATCCCTCAACAAATCCTCGATATGTGTTCTCCACTACGCTCGGTCCGGCTTTGGAGGGGTTATCTCCGCTACCTTTCCTTATGCGACCTCGTGTTTAGCCCCTGTGTTAGAGGGGGGTCTTGGATAACTTTCACGTAACTGGACTTCTACACTCTCTATGACAGACTCCAACGTTTGGTTTGAGTGGCCTTGGAGAATTTACTCTCCAACCTGTTCCAAGGCCCTAGTCCTGAGCTAGTGTATGAACCCTACAAACAAAAGAGTCTAATAGATTTTAAATTAGCGTTGCTTTTAATGGGCGTTTTTACGTCACAAGGTATGAAAGTGAAACTGATGGTGTGTAAAGTCTCAAAGCAAAATGAATTTGGAAACAAAAACTTTTACAAAAAATGCAAAAACCAGCAACTTTTCACTAAGAAAGACTTCTTTTCTTTTTGAATTTTCTAAGATTTCATGCAGCAAACATAAAGGAATTTCGCTCAATCTGTGAGCTACTTATGCTCTAAATGCACTGCAAAAGAACTTATGAAAAAAGACTTCTTCCTAGCTATTGATGAAGCGACACAATCTTCAAATAAAGAAGCAAATGAATAAGAGAATTTTTATTTATTTATTTAAGTGCTAAATGAAGCAACAAAGGGAAAATGTCGACAAGCACAAAACCAAGAAAACAAACTAAAATTCTGGCTTAAAGCGCAGATCGCAAAGAACCAGAGCAAAGACGCACAGTGGCAATCAAGAAAGCACCGACTCTTACGCTTGTCTAAAAACCATAAAACAAAATCTTTCTTTTTCCTTTTTCCTTTTTCTTTTTAATCAACAATCAACTAAGAAAAAACTAGGCTAAGGATGAGAGGCCCTAACCTACTGACTGTGCATCCCTAGACGCGAACCCATGAGAGGCAAACTTCTCACCACAGGAGGGGATGACTGCCCCACCCAGGCTGAAAAGCAACCAGTCAAGCCCGTGACTGTCACTGAAACAGCACGAGTACAAACGCGTGCTAAGCTATAACAGAGCGCGGGTACCTGCGGGCAGAACTAGTACAGGCCGCGTGTCTGTGTAAAATCCAAGACAAAACTGAACACAGACAGCCCAGACCTGGAAGAGGCCTCTGGTATTGACAACTAGTGTCTCTTGAAGGCTTGGATGCTTCTTCTTCAACAGAAAAGAAAAATAAATGCAAAAGATAACAAACACAATAAAGCAGACTGAAACAAGACTATGAACCAACAAGACCCAGACAGGATCCAAAAAGCTCCCTGAGAATGTAAAATTCTGACAGGGAAGAGGAGGCTGCCTCTCAAGCTTTCTGACTCCTACACGCTATTGAAACCACCACAGCAAGCATTCAAACGTGAGTTGTAAGAGGTTAGGGCGCGGGTTACACGCGTGCAGGCCTTCTGCAGGCCGCCTGTACCTCTGTGTGTCCTGATAATAAATGTCAAGCAACAATCAAGGAAAAACTGGTATTAAGAACCAGGTTCCCTGCTAGTTCTGACCTAACAGAAAACAAACAAACAAAGAAACATAAAATCCAATTCTTTGAACTACCCAAAAACCTTCAACTAAATCCAGAACCCTAAGAGTATATCCCCAGCGGAGTCGCCAATTCTGTTGTTGGGAAATAATACCCTACGGACTAACAAGCTAGGACTGAACTTGTACACAGATGATGACCTTAAAGAAACTACTTTTAACCTATCACCCCAATACTCAAACCCCTTTTTCACACATAAGCATGGAAAACACCTACTAACCTTTTTTTATCGATGTTTGATGTAGATCCTCCATTGCACTTTATCCGCTTGCTTGCGTTGCTCCTTCCAAAGACAATCCTGCAATTGAGACTAAACACTACGCATGCATGCTATTTTTCTACTCGAGGGTTAGAGATTAAGCATAAATCAAATACAATCTATATAACTCGTGCATTGGGATGGGAAAAGTATTCTTTTATTAATCTTAAGATGAATCAACTTACAATAATGATAGAGACCGGCCACCGTTCCTTGATCCTGATCCTAGGCTCCTCCTCTTCTTTGTCCTCCAACTGCTTTGCTTTAATTCTCCTTAAGCTTGAGGAAAGGCTAAAGGGTTGGGACAGATGGATTCAGCAATTGGGCAGAGTTTCTTTGCTATCTTTCCCCCCCTCCAAATAGTACCCCTACCCCTTCTTTTATAGGCCAGAAGGAGCTAGGGTTTTGGACAAACTCTCGGCCATGCATGGCTGGGAGTTTCAATTAACTGACCCAAAGCTTTTTGTCTCGTCGACAACTTTCCTGTTTTTGTGCTTTGTTAGGTAAACGCGGGCTGTAGTAGGCCAGCCAGCGTTCCAACGCATGCAGTAGTAGGTTAGGGCGTGTTTTACTTGATTTAAGAGGATTTTCAAGAGTTTATTCAGCATGGCTTTGGCAAGGAATGGATATGAGTTGGCCTGATGCTAGGTAAGCATGTGTGGTGCAATTTAGGGTTATACCAGGTGGAAAGCAGTAGATTTAGTGAGCTTGGTTTCCAACAGTGACCAGAGGCTCGACCAAAATGTGTTGAGGAACCTATTGTCCCGGTCAGAGATGATGGTACGTGGTATCCCAAAATGGACCCACACTCATTCGAAGAAGAGCTTGGCATTATCTGTCATTGTGATGTTCTTCTTGCAGGCCATGAGGATGGCCATCTTCGAAAACCGATCAACGATCATAAATACACCATCATTACCTTGCTTGGTGGACGACAGGTCAAACATGTAATCCATCGAGATGGATTACCAAGGCTTCTCGGGGGTAGGAAGAGGAGTGTATAAGCCTTGCTTCTTGATGGCTGGTTTGGAAATGGGATAGGTAATGCAAGATCTGATATACTTTTTGACGTCTTGTCGAAGTTTTGGCCAATAGAAATGTTTCTGTAGAACGACAATATTTTATCCATGCCAAAATGTCCTGCCATCTGACTGTAGTGGGCTTCCCAAATCAGCTTTGCACACTCGCTTGAAGGAGCATAGAAATGGAACAAATGGCATAAAAATTTGTCCTGAATGTGCAAATCGGTGACATTTGCGCTTGTACCCAAGAGTTGATAGGTGGTGGCGAAGTCTGGATCTTGATGTTAAAGTTGGGGCCACTCAGATGCCTCATGTCCATGGGAATGGAGCACAGTGGTGAGTACATCCATGGGAGGTCGACTGAGGCAGTCAATGACACAATTTTTGCTCCATGTCTTATACTTGATGTTGAGATTAAACTGTTGCAGGTAGGTGGACCACTTTTGATGGTGCTTGTTCGGGAACTTCCCCTGTGTCTGTATGAACTGTAGAGGCTTGTGATCAATGTGAATGATCGTCTCTTTTCCCAGCATGTAATGTTTCCATTGACGATAGGCTTGTACAATCGAATACATTTCCTTGTCATAGGTGGGGTATTTCTGGACAGTATCTGAGAGTGTCTCACTATGGTATGCAACCGGATGACCGTGCTAAGTGAAAAATGTGCCTACAACATAGTCAAATGCATCAGTCTCAATCTCAAACAGTTGTTGCAGATTGGGAAAGGAGAGTATTGGAGATGAGCACAAGTGATGCTTCAGATCATCAAATGCTCGTTGTTGTTCCTTACCCCACATGAAATTTTCCCTACCACTGCCCTTGGTCACTTGGTTGAGGGCCCATGCTATGGGAGAATCCCAACACGAACCGCCGGTAAAAGTTGGCTAGTCCCAAGAAGCTCAGTTAGTGTGGTTGGGGCTGGCCAGTCACGAATGACTTGGATATTAGCTGGATCAACATGTACCCCATGCTCATCAACAATGTAGCCCAAGTATTGGACCTTGTTCATGCCAAAGGAGCATTTTTCCAAGTTGGCATATAGCTTGTACTGCCGCAGAGTGTTCAAAACCTGTTGAATATGATGCATGTGCTCCTCCCAAGTTCTGCTGAAGATGAGGATTTCATCCAAACATACCACCACAAAAGAGTTGGTGAAGGGTGTCAATACATCATCCATCAACCTCATGAAAGTGGTTGGTGCATTTGTTAACCCAAAGGGCATGACCAACCATTCGAAGAGACCTTATTTAGATTTGAAAGTTGTCTTCCATACATGAGTTGGTTCTATGGGATCCTGGTGGTAGCCAGACTTCAGGTCAATCTTGCTGAAGAACTTCCCTTCCTTGATTTGGTCAAGAAGGTCATCAATCCTAGGGATTGGATACCGGTTACTAACTATGATTTTGTTTAATGCTATGTAATCAATGCAGAGTCTCCAAGTCTTGTCCTTCTTCTACACTAGTACAATCAGGCTTCCATAAGGGGAGGAGTTGGGTCTGATGTGCCCCTTTTGAAGAAGCTCTTGGATATGACGCTTGATTTCATCATTTTCCATCAATAATCAACGATAGACTGGTTTATTAGGAAGAGGTGCACTAGGGGTTAGATCAATTTGATGCTTGATTTACAGTGCGTCGCTACCCGGTAGGTGAGGAGAAGATGTCCATGTACTCTTGCACGATCTCATCGACTTGCTTTTGTTACAAAGAGAGGCTTTGTGTAGAGGCCGCAGATGTGGTGATGACCTTCTTCTTACTGTGAGCATGGATCACAAAGAAGACAAATTTCCTGGTCTATAAAATGACCTTACTGCATTGCTTAGCAGAGATTAAAGAAATAGTTGTAGGCGGCGCTACCTTTGGTATTCTTTATAATTGTCTACCCAAAGTAATAATAACACTGTGAGGTCTAGATTCATACACAACATGACGCTTCCACAAATATCATTTTCCTAAATAACATCACAAACTTCAAAGGGAGAAATATCACACAATACCTCATCTTTGAAAGGCTTGATGTCATAGGGAAGACGACATTGTTGTCTGACATGAAGATCTCTTCCTTGGCGAGGCCAATTGATGGTGTAGGGCTGCAGGTGCAGTGTCGTCAGCAGGTCCAACCGCTTGACAACCTCTGTTGAGATCAGGTTCTTTTGACTGCTGCTATTGATAATGAAATGAAGCAGAGCTCCCTTTACCCACATTTCTGAGTGAAAAGGCATTCCCCTTCCTCTGGTTCTTCTGGTTCGCTTGGCTGGAATTTGGTGGTAGAGACAGTGGCACTAGGTTCAACATCGATAATCTGCTTCCCTCCTTCTGGATTTGATTTAGAGTTAGAATCGACCTCTGACTCATAATCCTTTAGCTTGACCACAAGTGACTACTTGGAGTGGGATTCTTCAATGTTGTTCCAAGGGACTTTATGGTATTCACACCATTTTCCCGTGTCCTTCTTCGTCTTCTCATTGCCCTTCTTCTATTGTGGCTTGGACTAGTTGTCCTTAGAGTTTCCATCTTTGCTTTGTACCTTTTTGTGTGGGTTGGGGCCTCCTTTTCCCTTCTTCAGTTGTGAGGAATTTGCAGATCCAAACTCTCGCCTCTTCTGCTTAAATTTCTACTCGATCTTGACAACACATTTATAAGTTGTACCCAATGAGACGATGTCCATAAACTCCATTTTTGTTTGAATGTGTCTATGCAAACGGTCGCGTTACTTTAGCACCAGATGTCACTCAGATTCTTTGATACTCAATTTGGTGCACAGGGTATGGAAAATATTGGTGAAATATGGTAATGTCTGGTCCCTTTCCTGACGTAGGGTGGTCCATCTGGTGTACTTGTCCTCGTAGCTTCCAATATGATAGTATTGTTATTTAATGGCATCCCAGAAGGAATCCTATGTAGGGGAAACCATAAATATTGCAGATTCCTCTATGGCCCTTTTCTTAGAGTAAGTATCCCACCAGTCCTTAACATGGGGGATGGCCTTGAGGAGTGAAAAAGTAATATTTTCCCTATCGGAAAAATTGTGGACCGAAAAATACCCTTCGAGCAGATTCAACCATTTATCTACAACATCTGCATCTATCGGTCCTTCAAATAATGGATTATCAAAATTTTCTTGTACCTTGAAGGGAGTTGCATGGCTGCTTGATGAAGATGCTTCTCTTGTGGGCAACCACCGAACGATCTGCGTAATGTTGTCCATGATTTTGTTCCTTTGTCGTGCAAGGGCTTCCTTGAGCAACATTTTAAAAGGATCTCCTGCTCCATCATCTTTCTTTTCGTCCCCCATGGGTTGTTGTCGGGCTCGACGTGGTCGATCTTGCAACGACTCGATTGGTTCGAGTCCCAACTACTTGTACCCAAATCTTGTCGGGGACATGCACAAAGAAAAATAAATGAAGAGCAGATCGCTTTGATACCACTGATCTGGATTTAGGAGTGAAACGAATTGATTAATAGACTGAATACAATAAACATGGAGATATGAAGAACAACACAAATATCCAGTGAACAATATCTTCTATTGAATCAATGAAATAGGTTGAAACTGTGTGGTAGTTATCTCTAAGAAGAGATGTGGTTGCTATGCGCATCCGTCTGAGAAGGATGATTACCATGAGGCTCTAGAGGCTTTTTTTAACATTACTCATGAATTCCAAAACCCTAGACATCCAAAAATCTAACCCTACGAGATGAAAGGCCAAAAGCTATGTGGGCTCGTATGGGTAAGTTGGTACCTCAACTTCTTGGGGTCGAAACTTTCGCATACGACCTCCGTTTTAGGCGCGTGATATCCCATTGGAAAGGTATTTTCGAGAACTATGCATTACGCCATCAAACTTTGACTATGTCTACAATTTGACTGTGGTGAGCCAAAAAAACACTATTTAGGGCCCCAAAACGGTCTTGGAAGTACAGAAATATGTGTTGACGTGAAAACATACAAAATAAGCCAGTTGGAATAGGTGGGAGGCCACCAGTATCCACATGGAAGATGTGTAGGACTTCAAATAGCCCCAGAAGTGTAGAACCCACAATTACAAAGAAGTATAGAAGAACGTGTTGAGCTAAAAACTGTCAAGAGGAGCCAATTGGAATAGGTGGGTGGCCAGCAATATCCACTTGGATCAACGCTGCATCTAGGGTCAAACTAATAGAACAAGAGAATGGAAAAAAATTAAAGAAGTGACCATAATAAAAATAAATAACCAGAATAAAAGGGAAAGCAAGAATGAAAAAAGAAAATAGAAAAAAAGAACCTGATAGAATACCAACTAAGTATTTGGAACCATATTAGGGAAAGTGAGCACCAACGGATGGAAAATAAGGAAGTGTTATAGGATGTGTACATGGAAAAGACACACCATAGTGTATTATAAGACCTCGAGAAAGTGACGAGGTTGAGAATTTCTAGAAAAGATAAGGAAGATTGAAAATACTACGATAGAATGTTTTCCTAAAGCAAAATATGATAATGAAATTTCAACAAAATATCCCATGTTGATTTATTAAAGAATAAATAATGAAGTTAAAGGTTCATTTGGAAACTCGTGATTGTTCTGAAGCCAGTGACATTGTTGTTTTTATGGGTTTAAAAGAAAGCTTGATGAAGATGGCCCTAGAGGTCATGAAATTGTTGATACATGAGCTTAAGATGACATGAGAATAATTAAGATCATAAATCAAATAAAATATGAGAAGAAAAGAGATGTTGCGAAAATAACCTTGAAGGTTATGAAGGGTTTGATGACAAGGAAATTTATACAATTCAAGAATGCCCATTTAAAGTGAATGATCAAAGAAAAATTGCAGTCCAAGAAGAAACAATAGGCCACCATTCATAGAAATTTAGTGAAAGAGATGTGACAGGTCAGGAAGATTGTGAAGGAAAATTTCTAGATAGTGTTCAAGAAAATACATAAGTGAATGAAAATATAAATAATGATTTAGTGTAGAAACAACTACAAAGTAAAGCATGTGTTGAAGAAATGTTACATTTAAAAATAAAGGTTGATGCATTATCCAGGTTTAGAGGTAGTGATGTTCATGTAGAATGGAGAGTCTAATAAATTTCATAGACTTGAAGAAGTTGAGGTTGTAGATAGAAAGTGTATTCCTAAAGAAAAAGAAGAGAAACTAGAAAGGATCAAGCCTTAAATGAAATTTCAGGAATATTGTGAAAGATTAGATAAAAAAAATTATGGATATTGTGCGAAGTCACACACCAGTATTTTGAAGACTTAAAGATTGAAGGGTTGCAAGAAGTAAATATTATTCATTCTAGGTTGAAGAACCATGCATTCTTGTTGTATGACAAGTTGCAAATAGACAAAAGAAGTAAAATAAATTATAAGAAACTTACTTTTGAAGAAAGGTTATGGCAAATAATGGTATGTCATTTTTGGTTATTGAAAGATTAGAAGATATAAAGAACCAAGATGAGAAGTCGGTAGTTACCCCTTGGAAGATGACCATAATAGTTGATGAGGACAAAAGCCATAAGTTTGAGAATGTTTTGAAGCTATCCATGCCAAAGGATATTTGTAGAAAGAAAATATGAGCCCTAAAAGAGATTTTCTAGTTACATGTTAAGATGAAAGTATCAATTAAAATTAATCAAGAGTGGGAAAGAGTTGATGAAGAGAGTATGTATGGAGTTGAACATGTTAGTAATTTGCAAGAAATTAATCAAGAGTGGGAAAGAGTTGATGAAGAGAGTATGTATGGAGTTGAACATGTTAGTAATTTGCAAGAAGAAGAATGTATGAATTAAAGAGAAATGTTGAATGAATATTTTTCTTCTAGAATTCAAACAAGATCATCGCCTGGTCAATATGGAGAAGGGATGCATTAGTAGAACACATAAGAGAAGTAAGGATGTTACATATTTTGATGATGTAATTGGAATCATTCCAAAAGAAGATCATAAATGTGATGTAAAAGTGAAAGGATGAAATATGAAGATGTTAATAAGTATGCACCTTTGATTGGGTTTCCTGAACCTTATTATTTGCCCATTGATTTTGAGGCAGGTCTAAAGAAGATTATCGCAGATGAATTTGATAAGTTACGAAAGATTGGCATAGAGGAATATGAAGAGTCATTGAATACATTGTTGAAGAGTTTGTTTGATTCCCATGATGTATCATATGCTAGTATTATAACAGAAAATGTAGAGTAAGAGAAGTTACATGAAAATAATTTGAGAAGGAGGAAAGGGTAAGGATGTTCATTTTATAAACCAAGAACTAGGAAAAGCCACATAAGTCAATGAAGCATATAGAAAAGAAAGAAATAAAAACAATGGCATGAGGTCACTAGAAAAGATGAAACGAAGAAAAAATTGAAAAAGAATAAGAAGAAAATGACCAAGAGCTAATAATTCAATCGAGACACTAACTAAAGAAAGGTAGTTCGATAGGAAGGAAAGGTAGGAGATTATCTAAAAGTCTGCAAAGGAAAGGTCGGAGATTATCTAAAAGACTGCAAAGGAAAGGCTATAATTTATGATGGACGGTGATTTGTTCATAAGATTTAGTCAAGAAGTATTGGGATCTTCATCACAAACTAGAATGAAAGGAGACATCCAATATTAGAATGAAAAAATAGTAGTGAAACCCCAATAAAAAGAAATCAAAGGAAGAAACATAATTTGATGGAAAAGCTAATAGAAAAAGGGACAAGGAAGCCAAGACACCAACAACTAAGGGAAGGAAACAAAAGCAACAACACAACATAAGTAGAAGAAATAGAGAAAATAATTCAAATAGGTCAGAACCATTAGAAGAAGGTAGTGTATACCCATCCAAAGAGAAAATAGGTAAAACAAAAGAATAATCGGAAGACAAGGTAACAAAAGGTGCAAGGAATAAACCAAAACCATAATTACATGAACTTGTGATAGAAGGGACTCTAAAAAGTACAGACACAAAGTAACAAAAACTAATGAAGCGGAAATGCTATAAAAAGAGGAGAGCACTAAGAAAGAGATCGAGGACGACACAATAAGGTCAATAATAAAGAGACTAAGCATGTAACATAAAGTTGTCAAGACTAAAAGAATTTTGGCAATAATACAAACCAAGGTAAAAAAAGGATGAATTGGGGACATCCATTAAAAGAAAGCATATGAAATGGAAAAGGAAGCAAGCCATAAGTACAAATTAGCTAATTTGTTACCACAACAAACAACTAAAACATGTATATAAGCTATTATTTTGGGAGAGGCAATTAATGGTAGTATAATCCCATTCCCTTCTAATGCGACTAAATTCTAGTTGTATCTCTCCAAACCATTAATTGGTTGACTTTGATCGTTAGCTTGTAGTAATTTTACTAGTTTAATTTCTCATTAATTGATGTCATTTTGTAGTGTATTTATTAGTTTAATTGGCCATTGATTGCTTATTTTGTAATATATTTACTAGTTTAATAAGTCAATAATCATTGTCATCTTGTAGTATGTTTATTAGTTTAATTAGTCATTAATTGTTAACCCTTCTTTCTAGCATATTTGCTCTTGTTATAAAGCACTAGGCTAGTAGTATATGGTTAAGAATATGTGTTTCATCCTAGGAGGCCACAAGTTCAAATCTAGAAGGGGGTAGGGTATGTACATCTTTGTAGACTTTAGCAGCTACATCATTGTGAGAATGGGATCCCTTGTCTCACACACCAATTTGGTGTTTGGCTAGGCTCTGACCTTAAAATTAAATAATAATAATTATTATATTATCTTAGTCCCTTATAACACAACTAAAATAATAATAGTATATATAACTATTATTATTATGTGATTTATTATTAATTTAACCATTTCATATTTATTACTAATTTAGTAGTTTCATAATCATTATATTCATTTATGGTTTAGTAGTTTCATATGCATTTTCTTTATTTATGGCATAGTAGTTTCATATTCATATTTATTACTATTTTAGTAATTTCATATTCATGTTGTCTTTTTACTGATTATTATTCAATATAACTGTATATGATGTGAATAAATTAAAAAATGCCATGAATTTGTATAATTGTGTCAATATACAATATTGATATTGATATTGCCCCAATATCAATGAAATAAATATATATAATTATATACTTAAATAATAAATAAAAATGTCATACATGTAGTGAATAAAGTTGCATTAAATAATACCATGCATAAAATCAACTAAGTGTTACTTATATATAAAATCAACTAAACTTACATTAAACAATAATATACATAAAATAATAATATACATAAAATAGTCTCACGAATGTGAAATAGTGGAAAGAGATTAAATTGATATAAACATGTAAACTCACATTAATTAGCATTACTATACATAAGATCAAGTAAAAACATATAGAATATGAACAACGTGTGTGTGTATATCTTCCAATTGATCCATTAATACATGATAATTGATCCACTAGTATGTTAAAAGTTGTCTCCATGCAATCAACAAGGTTAAGCTTTGTAGTCTCCAACTAAACAGGTACATAAAAATTATCTACATCGACTATTCCAATATGTCAAAGCCCACTACGACGTAAAACTTCATTTCTTCTCTTTCAAATGTTTACATCCTTCTAATTTATCTCTGTATGTATTGCTCGTGACTTTAATAATATTGGTGTTAGCATCTTTAGGATTCATTGTCACTCTATGGATTATAGAAAGTGAGTGAACTCCAACGCCAACAACAACACCATCATATGGATTTAATATTTTCACTTTATCACCTTCCTAGAGTTTATGTCTTTTCTGCAATATTGGGCACTATCAAAAACAAAAAGGTATAAATAAATATTAGAAACAAATTACTACATCTATATTCTAAAAGTATATATAATTATTAGAATAATAAAATTGAATGCATTCATCGAGTCATTATTTGAAATGCCACAACTTGACTAGATGTTCAGCACACTACGATCACACTTTACCCCCTCCCCGCCAACAATAACATAAAGGCTCATAAATTTTTACAAATAAGAATCTAACACCCCCCTTTCTAAACGTTTGATTATGTGTAATTAACCATGATTTATGGCTGCCATGCAATGGCATAAAAACATTGTAAATATATTATTGTTTAATTATAAATGCCAACAACTGATTGTGGGAGTGAAGCCTTAAAGTACTGGCTATGATATCACTAGAGGAATGAGAGGAGGCCCTATTAAACTAAACGACCTCAAGCCTTATTCATATTACTTTCCTTAGCCCTAATTTCAAGGCAAAACAATTAATAAGGGAGGTTGGTAGTTGAACAACCAACCACCCCAATGAATGGAAGTATGGAGGGCTGCCAAAGGAGACAGGAAGTTGTCAGCGAGAGGATAACATGGAAGATCACCATGAGTCCCAATGATTGACCCATGAGTTGCCTTATGATTGAAGAAACAAGAGGACAAATTGAGAACCTTCCCAAGCTATGCGTGCAAGAGAAGCACATGAGGGGCATAGAGGAAGAGAAGGAAATGTTGTGAGCAAGAGAAGCAAGCGAAGATTTTGAAGGCAGAGTTGTGCAGGCTAGCTTGAGAATCCAAGATCCCAACCTAAGTTGACATAGCTGCGAGCTTGATGCCGGGAGGGATTCTGATAAACCTCGCACAGGTCGGGGCTAGGTGGGTGAGGAAGATTATACCCACAATTGTGTGAAGGAGAGTGACCTTCAAATTTTACTCAAAACCTGAGAGAGATTCCCTAGTGGTATGATGGCTTAGAACAGGGATGGCCTGGTGCCGAAGTGACTAAACAAGCAGAGCCTATGGTTGGGTGGAAAGGTGAATACCCACAGTCAGTTGGCAGACAATAGATGATAACAAATAAGTATATATGTGCTCTATGTACTTAAATTGAAACTTAAGGGTTGATGTTCGCAGTTGTGTGTATATGTGTATTCTTGGTTAGTGGATTTGATATCGTTCTATTCAAAAACTTTATATTTGCATGATAATGTATTATAAGTGAATTGTATGTATCGTACACCTGAACATGAAAATTCTTGTACTTTACCCTGAATGATAAGAACGTTCTAAATTGTCCTAAAATAAAGAAATTAGATGTGTGAACAAGCTTCTTTACTACACAATAGGTTATCTACTGCAGTGTGTTGCTTGCGAAAGGGATCTAGGCGGTTAGAATAAGAAATGAATGATAATTTATGAAAGAAATGAATAGTTGTGATCTTCCTTAAAAGGTGAAATAACTCAAATTCATGCATGTATTGTCGTATGTGTGATGGGACTCTACATCCATCGGTTTATTAAGTTGAGTACCAATCTCAATTGTCCAAGGATGGGATGGTTACCCATCATAGTCCCTTGTATATCAACGCGAACGTGGTGATTGTCGAATTCGAAAAATGGTTGAATGTTAACCGTTGATCTGATACGTAAAGTTCAGGAGAGGGTTCACACTAGTGTATTGGTGTATCAACTCTTGGGATATCATAAGTTTCCAAGTGAAAGACCTTGTCAAAACACCCAAAGTTCAATACCTGGTGGGAAGGGTTCCCACGCAGGGTTCCAAATCCCTTTGGAAGTCCTGAAATGTCGATATTTGGGGACCAAGGTTCTAACCCCTAGATTTCATACCTTTAATTATAAGTGTAAGCACGAGATAGAGGGTGATGTCAGGAATGACATGTTGCGCCATCCTGGTAGAAAAGAGGTCAAGAGATGGACACTTGTCAGCATTTGATTCGTTGGAAAGTCAAGTGTGGATCTTGGTTAGGCTTAAGCCTTCGAAAGAGTGCCTTAAAACCTGAGTCATCAGATCTAGGGAGCTAACATATCTAAGTCGTAAATCTCATGGTGAAGACCAGGGGTCCTAACCCCATGATTAACGATCCTTAATCACCTCATAATCCCCAGATGACAAACCACATGAATTTTTAGTGTAAAAGAGATCAACAAAGAGCCGCGGTCTGGTGCCCACAGTTACCTGGTGGTGACACGTGTCCTCCTTAAATCCTACACGATGGACATATCCCACTGTTGATCTTGATCATGGATTAAATATGGATTGTTGATTCCCCTTTAACTAAACCCAACTCTTGTCATGGATCACCACGAAACTTGGAGCATATTGGAACCTTGTGCTCAATGTGTCATCTCGTGAGAGGATTATCACATCAGCATGACGTATCTCAACATCGGACCTGCAGGTATATTACATCCTCCCCACTTACCAAGACTCGTAACGGTTTGAGATCCATCGAGATGAGAACCGTCGATCTATGGATGGGTGAGCTAATCTCGACCATCCGGTGCTTGGAGACATGACCACACTGGAATCATGAAAGGAATCCCTGACAACCGTCGGATTTGGGTGTGAGATATCTCAGTCGTAGATATCGTACACTGGTGACTTTGAGAATCAATGCGGTAATTCGTCCCTTAATCATGGGATTGCTCTAATTAACCATCTTATAATCCTTGGATGCCGGGCTTCAGATATTTTAGTGGTTGTAGTTCATCGAGAAAGCCCCGATGTTGACTACCCAATGGTGATGTGGTCGCACCATCAATGGCGCCACATGTCGTGACCTAAGTGGTGCCACGTGTCACACATATTTTTCATATTTGGATGAATGTCTAGGTGGAAAATGAGTGCAACGTGTCAAGTGGTACGGGTGTGACATGTCATGCTAGGTGGCATGACCAAATAGGGCCATGTGCCCCAAGATGCCAATTGTATCTCGGATCTTGATTGTCGAGAGGTTTTGAGGAGTAGGCTTTAACAACATGTCGATACCCGATGCTCGACAGATCCAAGGTGACGTCGGATGACGTCAATCAACAAATAAGAAACAGACATGTGCCAACAACCTGTTGGGTGAACTTCGGGTACAATGATGACGTGTACACCACATGGGAGATCTATGTGTCACGTGGTGATCGTGCCACGTGTCAAGCCAAAATTAGTGTAATGGGAAGGTGGTCCATGGGAAATAAGTGCCATGTGTCACAAGATGATGGTGACCACATGTCATGCCACAAATAAGACAAGTGATAATATAGGATAGGGTCATGCGTGCAATGCGCTAGCTCATCCCAAATCGGGTGTTTTTGGCTGTGTGAATAGTAAAAAGGGTCAACCTTCTGATGTCTGAGGTCCCACGGTCTTGATGACCAGTGGACAAGTGTCATTATCTAGTGAGATTGGATCTCGGGAGGATGTGGAGCTCCTCATTAAGCACAAAAAAGATCGAAGTTTGATAAGTCGAGGGCTTGGTGGACATGTGGCAAGCGCCACACTAGCAGCCACACGCTAAGGGGTGACGTGTTCTTACATGTGGGTGCCACGTCAAATTGCATAGGTGACATGGAGCCACGTGGGATTGCATAGGTGATGTGGAGCCGTGTGGCAGTACAGAGGCACTTGACCATTTAAGGTACAAAAACTTCAAAGGGTTGTAACTTTTGATCCAAATCTCTATTTTGAAGAAACTTACAATCGTTGGAAAGCTCTTAGCAAGTAGAAGACGATGGTTTCCTTTAGAAAGGGATTCAAGGAGGTTGACAAAAAGTGGAAATTTAATACCACATCCCTTAAAAAGGGTACTTGGGGGGTTGGGTGTCTTACAAAGAACTCAAACAACAAAATTGGTATGGTGACTACAACTATTTGAAGACCACATATCAGTTCACTTCCATCCATCGAGGCATCTTGGTAACCATCTATGATGTTCATTAATTATTTAGGTGCATGTTATATTTCCAACATTTATTGTGCAATGAACAAAATACAAATTGTTTCTCTACTACTTCAACAGATGTGGAACCATCCATTGGTACTCCTTTACGTAGGGTTCACCTATATATTTTTAGTATTCCTTAATATTTTAAATCTTACTCATCATTGGCATCACATTCTCCACATAGTGTATATTATCCATTATTTTCTCTTCCAAGCTACCCAAACTAACCTCTTATGTTCCCAAATTCCCTGCAACTAGGTCCTAATGTATCCAAGATCTAAATAAACTCATCATAACTCCCATTTATAACAACTCTTCGATGCTTGCACCCAAGGTCTAATACCCTATAAAAATTCAACACATAATATACCAAGGTACAAAGTAGATATAATCAACAATAATAGATTTTATTAAAACATCCATATAACATAACATAGATTACTTGTAGAGAAAGTTAAAATGTATTATGAAATGGTAAAATGAAATTAGTATATACATTAGAGTTTTACAAATGGATATGAACAACCATATACAAATGAATAAGATTATGACCCCCTTTATTAGTGTTACGAGATTATTATTAAATGCCCAATCGTATGATAACTTTATTTCCTAGTACTAACATCTATTAATGTACTATGATGACCATTATACTACCTTAATTCTATCAAGATGATGGATCCAAAATAGACCCTGACATCTTTGGCACTAGATACCACTAGATCATTCCCAGTCTTTGGATTTCTATCAAGACGATGAATCCAAAATAGACCATGGCATCTCTAATACTTTCCTAGTACTAACATATATTAATGTACTATGATGACCATTATTCTACCTTAATTCTATCAAGACGATGGATCCAAAATAGACCTTGGCATCTCTAGCACTAGATACCGCTAGATCATTCCTAGTCTTTGGATTTCTATCAAGATGATGAATCCAAAATAGACCTTGGCATCTCTAGCACTAAATACCACTAGATCATTCCTAGTCTTTGGAACAAACTAGCAACATAAAATATTTGCAAAATGACTAGTGTCGATACTAGGCAATAATTTCTTGCATGTTAACCTATGTAATTTCAAATTTTAATGAATATCATGCGAGGTAAATAAGACAGATAGTTTAAATTTTTTCCAATGATGGCAGCATTAAAAATAATTAAATAATCCCTAGATAGTTACATTTTAATTATTATTAACAACCCACTAAAAAGAAACACATCAATATATTGAAAAATTGATTGGTAGAAGTGTTAAATCATGTGCATTGAGAGCAATTATTCTAGAAAGTGAGAAAAGTTAAAGAGAACCTTTTGAATTCCATGCTAATGAGCCTAAGGATAGAACGATAAGAAAGAAAGATATCCAATAAACTTTAAGAAGGCACAAAAACAAACATGTCAAAATATGTGCTTAAAATTGTATATGTAACAAACCAAAATGATTCATGGCTTAAGAAAAAACATTTCCTTAACTAAGACAAGGCACATTCTTACACAAATATTTACTTTACATAAAACTCAAAATCAAAATCTTTTACTTTTGTGAGGGTAAGTACACCAAATACTTAATAATTTACTATCCAATGAGTGAGTAAAAAGCAAGACATTCTTGTTGGAGAAATGTCCATTGTGAAAGAAAAAACAAACTAACATGCAAGGAACATATGGAGAAAACAATGTATATTTTTTTTAAGTTGGGGATAGTAGGTTGCTTCAATTTTATAATGTCCCTCCACCTCAAAAATCAATACTTTAGGGATGTGATACCCTTTGGGATACACGATAAGCCCATTGCTAAACAAGAGAAGAATGCATTTGTAATCTACAATTGATATCCAGGTCATGATAAGGATGTGACATCTGCATCAAGTAAATTAGAAATTCTAGCGTCATACATCCATGCCATGCCAAGACAAATAAAATGATGTTTCCATCACTAGTATCTACTTACAATACCTCTTCATAAAATTCTTGATGGATCCAAACAATAGGAATTATGATATCAAATCTAATCTTTTACCAGATATGGATATGGATGGATGAGTATTTGTACTGGAAATGGGATAGATTGTACACAATGGGTGCCATAAACTTCTAATGCGGAAACTATGGCATATCCCCCCCAAAAAATAAGAAAATAAGGAACACACAATGAAAAAGAAAGCCTTTGAATTATTCAATAAAAAAGAGAGGCCTATGAATTCTTCCAAAATATGTTCTCCAAAGAGTCAAGATGATTCAAAGGGATCACAAACTCAAGAAACCATTCTCTAACATGTTCCTCACCTGATAACACCGTAAATAAATGGTAAACTCAACAAAATGGCCATTGGAGAGGAGATCTATGGGTTATTTCTCTCATGAAAAAGACAAATCCCTTAGGTTTGGGGGATTTTCAGTTCAATATTTATCTAGATGCTTGAACATTATCAAGGAAGACCATTGGAGATTGGTGGAGGAATCATAGTCTCGAAGGAAATTGGAAGGCAATATAAATTATACCTCCATGGCCTTGATTCCTAAAGACAAAATTTAAACAAACTTCTCTAGACACTAGCCAATTACACTCTACATCACCTCCTACAAAATAATTATGAAATTTATTGCAAGTAGACTTAAAGAACTTATCCTTTCTCTGATTTCATATTTGGGCTAAGAAGGCATATCTTAGAAAGCATAATTTTAGTTTTGGAGGCCCTGCACTCTAGCAAGTTCGAGCAATGAAGAGAAATGACCTTAAAGATTGGCATGAGTAATGCTTTCAACAAGGTAAATCATACCTTAGTTCTTAAAGTACTTAAGTTTGGCTTCAACCCAAATTGGGTGAACTTGGTCCACAGTTGCATCTCTCACCCCTAGATAGTGATTTTGGTAAATGGAAATCCCACACAATTTTCTTTAAAGCCAATAAAGGAATAAGGCGAGAATGCCCTCTCTCCCCTTATATCTATATTCTAATGGCATAACCTCTAGGAATAATTTTCTTAAGTCCCCAAAGGCAAGGAAGTAAATTCAACCAAACATCTTTGAAAATCCAACCCATAGTTTGTTGCTTGTTATGGTCTTTTACACAATATTAGAGGTACCATCTTGATGAACTTGTTGAATATGACCAAAATTTAATTATTGTATTTGAAGGTGATCAATAGGCCCCCAGGTAGTTGAGGTGATATTGTATTTTATTTGACTTCGGGTTAACTTCTTTAGTAATTCAATTATGTTTGTGAAGTATTTGTGGACCAAGTATTGATTCTATAAGTCTTTGAATGAGAGTTATCACTATGGCATTTATGGTCCTTTCCACTTGTATGTTGGCATAATAGAATAATAATATTAGAACTAATAATCTTCCTCTAATTTATTACTAAGTAATCCATGTCTATGTGGGAATATTTGTTAAACAATCAAGGAAACACACCTTTGATCCTCACACTATCAAAATGGAGAGAGATTCATAGGCATCCATGAAAAAACTCTCATAGTTGATTAGATATATGAATTTTAATTAAGCCATTGATTTTGATTGCATATATGTAGTGTACAAACATGCATCTTTTTCGAAAGGTGGTGATTACTACCATTTTGGAGCTAATAAAATCAAACACATAATTCATAAAATGGAAATCTTAGGTCATAGATATTGATATCCTTGTACATCTAGATTTATTTTAAGAAGCCTCTTGTCCAATGGTCGATAATAGTTATAGTAATAACCAATCTTTGGTGGAAAAATCTCTCTTGGTTCTACCTTAATGATCTTCATATTTATCGAATAAGTGTTTTTTCAAGTTCTCTTCTTAGTGTCTCTTCTAGTAAGGTTTGGAGAGATAATATAGAAAGTCTGAGGAACCTTGTATATATTCAAACTAGGGGATAAAACAATGACCTATGCATATGATCCATCCCTAAACATCTTGTTGGCTATTTGCATGATGAAATATAGTGAAAAATAAGGATACCTATTTTGTTAGTTAGAATCTACCATACCTCAAGGTCCATGTAATATAATGGAAAAAATGGTATACAATTCATGTAAATAATCATTAAGAAAAAAGGACGTGAAACATTTATTGGCTTGAGTAAGTATTGGACTACTTATAAGTTTTGAAAACAAATCCTATTAGGTTCTCAGATGTAAGGATTATACCCACATTTGTTAATGAAATGCCACACTCTGTGCTACTCACAAATTTTGTGTTTTGTGAGTAAATATGGACTACCCATTTATTATTTTGATTAATATGGAATGCCCATGGAAAATACGTAGCTTTGATTAAATGATCAAATATTAGTGTTATGATTCACAAATCTAGCAACAAAAAATTGCAATTTAGGATGGCATCTTGTGGGAAAAGAAAATCAATGTGTTACAAATCAAATCACGAGGGAAATGGGAAAAAAAAGATGAAGGAAATCTTACCAAGTCAACAATGACAATTGAGTTAAATGGATCATCTTTAAGACTGTTGCACTTGTTCCTTCTTACTCTAACTATCTAATTATATGGTATGATGCTAGCTATGGCTTTGTATCTAGACCATAAAGGTCTTTACCATGAAGGTCTATATCTAGATCTCTAACACAAACATATGTATTAGACTCCACAACCAAAAGAAATGTGTTTGGCTCTATAAAAGCCTATGTTATATGGGTGCATGAATTTGTTCATCATGAAATGACTATTTTCAAGAATGATTTAATAAGCTTTGGTCTTGAAATCAAAATTAACGCTATCCCTTATCCAGAAAACTTTGTAGATGAGCTAAATGGGCACATTTTGTGAGCACACACTACATTGTGGCTTAGTCAAGTTTCATGCCTATTATTTGCACTTAACAAAACAAAGACAGAGCCTCATTAGCATGCCCTTTCTTAGCATACCCAATGACCATTGCATTCCATTACACCACATTCAATTGGGAATTTTTTTAAACACTCGATGTGCATTCTTCAAACTCTGACATTTAGCATACATATGTATTATACCAATAGACACATAATCATGCGATTCAAATTGTCTATAAATTATATCACCATGGATCATCTCACCCATTTGCATAGTTTTTTAATAGGTGTGGGCTAGAACCACACGCACAATGGTAATTGGGTTCAATTGCATGTCTTTTAGATGCATTTGATTGAAGAGTTTGAAGGCTTCAATGACCTATATATTATTCACATATCTAGCAATCATAGGAGTATATAAGACTACATTTTACTAAGAAAAATTGTCAAACACTTTGTGTGCATCTTCCATATTACACACTTTGCATACATGTTGATTATAGTAGTTCCCACATAAACATTTGATTCTAAACCTATCTTAGTTACATGGCTATTAATTGTTGTGCCATGTTACATAACTAATAGGGAAGCACATGCCTTTAGCATAAAGGGAAAGACAAATTTCTAGGTGGTATGCTTGCACACATTATTTCAATATAGAGTGCATTGGCTTCTTCATATCACAATTCCTAACATACCCTTTGATCGAGTCCAATTCCTAAAAAGACTTCTCACTTGAGTCCATTTTTGAAACTCAATATCCCAAACAAGATCTCAACAATTTTGGAAATGAAAGATAATAATAGCAACAAGTAAATCTATAAGTCAAAGCGAAGTTGGGAAGTGTTGGTATTAATAGTGTAGAAGATTAGTTTACCTACAAAATGTTCATTATTTTGATCCAACTACAATTTGTAGATGATTGCATTATATCTCATAAATTGCAAATTGTTCGTTACACATGGGCAAGAGAAACTCTTCAACCATCCTTAAATATTTCTCTACATTTTGTAGCAGAAACAACTCAAATACAATGTCCATGCTAGAGAAAACAATCTTTATACTCACATCAATCTAAATTAGAAGATCATATTTTAATTTATTTCATATAAATGTTTACTTGTGTACAAAATTGATGAATTCATTTTATAATGCTAACTTATGTATGCTCTCACTTTGATTTTTCTTTGAAGTTGGGCATATTTATAACATGAACAACTATAGAAATGGTGGGACATAGTGGCCTAACTTATGAATATTAGTGTAAGATACAAATAAAATATGTGTTCTACCACTTATACCATGTTGATGGAAATGAAACAAAGGTGGGTATTGCAATTCATAACCATACACATCAATTAAAATGTGATTGACATATAAAATAAAAGATTTGGCTACAAGACCAACCTGCACACATTGATACACACTTTTTTTTTTTAATTTGGTAGATGCTCTCTATAACTATAGCCATACATACCAAACTTCTAAGAAGAATATTTCAGTTAATATGATTTGAGAGTACATCATCATTGTAATATTGTGATGATGAACATATTCTGCATAGGAATATAACCTATCTACCATTTTGCCAATACTAGAGTTCAATCTTTGGGTGTCAAGGGTGCAATGAATCATTAAGTAGATTTGTGGAAAGGTAAGCATGTTTCTACAAATTTATTAAAGTCATGTTCAATGTGGTAGATGGACTCATATTTTCATCAATAATGGAAAATGAAAAGCCTTATACTATGAATTTAAAAGACAAGGTGACAAGGAAAATAATATATAATCTAAATATGATAATACGTTCAATTAAAAATTTAAAATAGGGTTTCAAATGCAATAGTATGAGAAACATAGATATCACTCAACTATATTGTGATACTAAAAAAACATTTACAAGATTTTTAAATAAAGATATATTTTGAAAATTTCTTCAACTTTTGAATATATATTTTACAATTTGTACTATATTAATGGAAATGGAACAAATGAGGGTATTGTGATGTGAGACCATACACATTAGACAATACCCACCAACTAAAATATGATTAACAGATGAAATAAAATATTCAATGACAAATTTAACTTACACATCTATACACACAATTTTTCAAACATTTGATAGACACTATCTATACCCTTGCCCAAAAAGATCAAGCTTCTAAAAATAATATTTCTATTAATACAAGTTAAGAGTACAACATCATTGTAATATTTTTTAAACATATTTTGCAGGAATATAATTTATATGCCATTTTTCCAACATTAAAATTAAATCTTAAAGTATCGAGGGTGTAATGAATCACTATGTGAGTTGAGTTTATAGAAAGTAAACACATTTATGCAAAATTACTATACAAAGTCATGTTAATGTAATGTGATAGATGGACTCATATTTCCATTAACAACAAATAATGAAAAAAGCATAATAAAAATTTAAATAAAAAAGCACAATAAAAATTACAAAAACAATGTAAAGGAAAATAGTATACATTCCAATATGATCACATTCCATTAACAAGTCAAAATAGGTTTTCAAATGTAAAAACAAATGTCTCTCACCTAAACATTCCATTAGCAAGTCAAAATAGGATTTTGAATGTGAAACGCTTAATTCTTTTTTCAATTTCTTTTAAATTGACATGAAAATTCCATCCCTTCCCACCGAAACACTATCTTTGACTATGCACCAAATTGTCTCTCTTTTGAGAGAAAAATGGGTGGCAAAAATGAAATAGAGTGTATTCGTGAAATGCTTTAAATTTGTTGAATTTGCTTTTAATTTTATTTCACATATTATATGTATTGAATTAATACATAAATTATTTAGATATGTTATAATTAAATAAAAACAAACATTATGTTCTACAATATTATATTATGTTATAAGTTTTTTGTTTTACAAAAACAACCAATGGAGCTTTATTGTAGAATAATAGTAGCGGAGCCACTGCAATTGTTACATCTAAGTTGATACAAGTTCGATTGAGTTTTTACAATGTCAGGAGGCTCTATCGACCTTCCTAATTACAGTACTTAGAGCTAGATATCTTTCCTAATCTTTAGCTTCGCTATATGTGGAGGCTTCTATACAAAATGCCTTCATCACAGCGTTATTTGAAGAGTACTTACTTTGCCTAAGCTTTACTGGCCAAATTGATTTGGGCCTTCCTTCTTTGGCAAACCTCGCTCCAGTTGCCAGTCCTTATCCAGCTTTTCCATTTGGGTTTCCAGCTTGTTGACTCGTTCTCCAAACTCTTGCTTTGGGTCTTTGTATTCATGGTGAATCTAATCCAGCTCCTCTGAAAACCCGATTTTGGTTGATGTGATATCAACTTCTAGCTTTTCTAGTCGTCAACCTACCTCTACATCAAGGTTCTGAAGGAAATTGTTCGGGTTGTGCATATAGTGTTTGAGCCTTTTCAGTTCCTCTTCCATCGCCTTCAGCATGTCCTCCGTCGACGGCTTGCTCCCTGAACCGGATGCCATTTCTTATGCTTCTTCTCCTGTTTGCCTTCTTCTATGTGGGCAGTTTCCTTTCCATGTTGTTGCTTTGCCTTTGCGTGGGCGACTTCCTTTTATCAATCTGCTCTGGAGGTGGAGTGGCTCTTCTCGGCTCGTTCTTTTATCTCGATTTCTTCCAGATTCGGCCTCCCTTTCATAGGAACGATCCATTGCATGTAATCGATCTGAGCGATCTGGCACAGCGTATTGGTCATATTGGGTCCTTGTCTTTTTCTATGATTTCAATGACCAAATGATTGACATTCCCCTCAAACCTGATGTTGGTCTTATCATTGTCTGTCTTGTTTCATGTCTTGTGAGTTGATCGAACCTTTGGCATATCCTTTGCTTTCCCTCTTTGCCAGCGCACGTCCTTGCATTCTCATTATCTTTTCTGGCTCCCAATGATCGTAGCCTACCTACCCAGGCCTTGTGGAATTGCCACAGATGACGTGATTCCATTGACTTGGAGTGTTCCAATACTTGAGAGTATGCCTTTGTTGGATTCTGCATCTGTTGGTGCATTCAGCCTCCTGAGAACATGAAATAGTTGATATGTTCTCAGGCTTCCCAGTTGTAGATGGAATTTCTCCAGAATGTGCTGGAGTTTTTCTTACTTGACCGTGTTTTGAAGGATCAGTACTTGAATGATGATTCTAGAGTCCCCTATAATCACTAGGTCTTGGACATTTTTATTGATAGCTTGGTTCAACCCTTGCCAAAGTGCCAGTGCTTCTACTCTTTTGTTTGTTTATGCTCCTAAACCCTAGGCATAGGATAGTTCTAGCTGTCCATTGGGGTTTACTAGGATCCCTCCTTCGCCTACCACTCCAGGGTTTCCTTTAGAAGCCCCGTCAAAGAACAAAATGTGCTTGCTTTTTTGTCTTTTCCATTCCTCGAAATCTTCCTCCTCCTTCTGGATTTCCCATGTTTCCTGATTTAACTCGTTGACTATTTGTTGTGAGCGGTCCTTGATATTGAAGGTTTTAATCCATTGCTATCTTCTTACTCAAGGGATCTCGAGTTCTTTAATTTGCAATAGTAGGGGGCACTTTGGCCAAGGTAGGTTGTAGTGTACCTTTTCGCTTACCTAGAGCTTATAACGCACTATGTAACAAACTGTACATGGACTCTTACATAAAACATACCGAATTGTATATTCACATGCGTAACAGCAAGGTGATACATATGAATTCTCAGAATAAACATATAGTTACTGCTATAATTAGACAATCCATAGCTTTCAACAGTAATTCATTTACACAGTGGAAAACATGATAACAGATCCAGTACAGTCGTGATAAAATGTGGTAAGAATATAATTAAACACTTATCTTGTGACAGTGGAGAAATCCACCAACCAAATGCAGGCCTTCCACAAACCTCCCAGCCTTAGACCACACTGTTCATCAGCTCAACAGTGGGTCACCCCCGAGTTGGGACCGAGCTCCACCCCCAAGGCAAGGAGTCATAGGCTAGGCTGAGGTTACAGGGAATTCAATCATACACAACCACCAGGAAGAAAGCTCTCCCAGGAATCTCCTACGTTCACTGCCCATAGACCCTCATTCCCCACATGCCTGTTCCACCCCAGGAGAGTGCACCTTCTTTGTCACCTAGACAGTCCTTTGGTTGCCAGTCTCCCTTACCTTGGGTTACTGGAACAGATCGGACCAGAAGTCTCTGGGCTCTATGGCAGCTACAGGGTTCCTTCCAGGAGTTCTCTCCTCCCTCTGCGCACTCTCTCACCTGGAGAAGTCACTCACAGGCCAACCAGCCACACGCAGTCTAGTACTGTGTGGTCACAACAACCTACGGGGAAAACAGACACAAGCTTTTCCCAAACCGATTCAGCAGTCACAGGATAATCTCACGGTGTTCAATTTTTCAGAATTTACCTGAGAAGCAATTTTCCACCAGGGAATTACACAGACTTCCCCACCCCCCGCAGAAAATGGTAGTTTCCCCATCCGCCCTACCCAGGATAGACTCACGCTCGGATGTCGGGAATGCATGACAGACAATCCACGCAAGGGTCAATGCAGGTCCCAGACGGTTTTAGAGGATGTACGAGGGTTTTTCTGCAAGAGTCAGACTCTTCCCTTCTGACAGTCCTTGTGTCCCCTAGAGGAGGAACCCCCAACACGGCTCATCTCGGCCTTTTATTGCATGGCCAGGGTTGACACTTGTCACCCATGCAACTGCACGCGTTCCTGCAACGTGCGTGCCTTCCACCGTTTGGAAATCACATGTCCTACCAACAAGGACTTAGGTTACAACATATAATGCATTTCTCTTTTGGAATAATATTAAAATATTATTCCCAAGGCTTAAGCCCTCTAGGCTCAACACTTAGCCCCTTTTTCCCACCTCCAGCCCCTAATTCCTTGCCCATTATGTGGACGCCCAGTCCCCCTTCACTCATTCATTGTGGTCGGTCTGCACCTTGCGGTGTTTATATTTTATTGATCATTCTACATACATACAAGTACATCAGCAGGCTCTTGGCCTTCAACACTTAGGCTCTCTGGCCTAACAAACACCCAAGCCTACCAGTTATACAAAACTTGGCTCACCAGCCTATAAAACATAAGTACAATTTCTTTTAAGACATGTTTTGCAATGGGGCTCGACCTTGGGGACACTACATAGGCCTTTATCTTTGTTGCTACTTGTGTTGGGTTACTTTTGGTCTCCCTGAAAAGCCTGTTATTCCGCTCTAGCCAAATCTTCCAAAGGATGAATTTTGGAAGTGTTCTCCAGATAGTGGAAAGGTGGGCCTTTTTCGTGATCTAAAAGGGACATAGGGAACTCCAGTTTCGGAGCAGGGTGATGATCTCTTGAGGCAAGACGAATGTTCTTGGCTTCAGCCCAAGGGCCAAATGCCATACCTCCTTGGCTTAATCGCACTACAAGAGCAGATGGTCTGAAGTTTCCTCCTCTTGTGAGCAGAGTAGACATCTGGTTGGGCCTTCCCATCCTCTCCTTCTCATATTATCACCAGTTAGAATGCTCTTGTGGGCCAAGGTCCAAACAAAAATATCTATCTTTAGGATGGACTTTGAAGTCCAGATGGATCTCTAGATTGTTGGGTCTGATGGGACATGGGGAACAACTGTAAAGTATTTATACCTTGTTGTTGTTGTATAGTCTCCGGAGAGTGATCCCCATCCTCTTTTGTCTTTTTTCCTTACTTTTATAAGGGATTTACCTTGTAAATAGTCCGTCAAGGTGTTCCATTCCCCGTCGAGCTCTTGAGGTCTGTTGTCGGCCTCCCATCGGAGCCAAGTTTTGTCCTCATCTTCACTCCAGATCGAGATGTCCCAGAGGGTGATTAGGTCCCGATTTATCATCCAAGCTTTGAGTCGATCTAGTCCTTCCCTCGAACTTAAAGGTGGGTCTCCCATAATTGAGTCTTCCCAGACATTAATTTTCTTTCCATTCCCTGGTATCCAGGTGAGGTGAGGCTTGATGAGATGCAAAGATTTTAGACACAAATTAAAAATAGGTGAGCCTTTCTCCACAGTTGTTGGTCGATCTAGGCATTTGGTTCTAGGGCCTTGGAAGCACTTCTTCCAAATCGCTTTTTTACTCCAGGAGGACTTCCCCGAAACTAGGCTCCAAAGCAACTTGGCTCCAAGAGCTAATTTTTGGGAGTGAATGTCTTTTAATTGGGGGGCTCCTTCTAAAAATGGCCTGGTTACTTTCTCCTAGCATATTGGGTGCAATTTTCTCCCTTTTTTCTTCCCTCCTTCCCACAGGAACCTTCTGACAAGCACCTTGATTTTCTAAATCATGGTGGAAGGGGCTAGTAACAGTGAAATTTGGTAGATCGGGATGCTTGCTAAAACCGCTTTAATGAGGACAACTTTACCCGCGAGGTTGAGCCAGTTTGCTCCCCAAGAGTTGATTCTTTCTTTTAACTTGTCTACCAGCGATAGCCATTGAGATGCCTTTGGCTTGGCCCTAAAAATTGGTATTCCCAGATATTTAAACTCGTCCCAATTGGTGCAGCCTTCCATTCGTAGGACTCTTGATATATCCAACATTGCCCTTGGAGAGAGGTTCCATATGTAGATCTTGCTTTTAGGCAGGCTTATTTCACTTCCTGATATCTCGATGTAAATGTCTAGCTCCACTTTAAACTTCCTTGATGTATGAACGCTTGCTCCTCCCAACAGTAAAGTATCATCCGCAAATTGGGCGTGATTGATGTCTTCTACCCCTGGGGCTATTCTCAAGCCCTGGAGATTGTTATAAAATTGGTCGTGGTCTAGATGGAAGCTGAGTACGAAGGCTTGAATTGAGTAGAGAAGTGGGGAGAGGGGGCAACCTTGCCGGAGGCCCCTAGAGGCTTGAAAGAACTTAGTTGCACGACCATTTACTAGAGGGGTGATCCAGGGGGTTCCAATACAATCTTTTATCTAATTTATAAAGGTTGGAGAAAAGCCGAAGTTTTCCATGACTTTGAACAAGAAGCTATGCCTGACTCGATCGAACACATTTGTGAGATCAAGCTTTATGATCATACCTTTGTCTTTTCTTTGAATGCTTGAATGAAGCGCTTCCTGAACTAGGACGATGTTGTCCACTATATGTCATCCTTTAATGAATCCACCTTGGTTCTCTGGGATGATTGCAGGGAGGATTTTTTAAATTCTGTTGGCTATTATTTTTATGAGGATCTTGTAGCTTATGTTGTATAGAGAGATTGGCCGGAATATTCTGAAACTTACTGCTCCTTTTTCTTTTAGAGTAAGAGCTAGGAAGGACGAGTTTGTTCCTTCTCCTATCTTACTGCAATTCTGAGATTTCGGGATCAATTTTAGTAGATCTGTTTTTATTATATCCCAACAGTTTTGATAAAATATGCTTGTGAATCCATCTGGTCCTGGTGCTTTGTCCAGGTTCATCTGGTCGAGCGCCTCTTTTATTTCTTGTTGATTTACTTCCTTTACCAATTTGTTGTTGGCATCTTCTTGGATAACGAACGGTACAAGGGAGAGCGGATAGGCATTGGAGTCTATTAGGGGCGTTTGAGTCTTCGAGTAGAGAGTTTTAAAGGCTTGTGTCGCAACTACTTTTATGCCTTCAAAATCTGATATAATCTGGTCATGAACATGAATTTCATTGACTATCTTGAACTGCTTCCTTGCTTCAACTTGCTTGTGGAATTAACTGGTGTTCTTGTCTCTTGCTTCTATAGGCTTCCGGATTTATGTTTCCAATACCTTTCCTCCTCCCTCCAGGCTTGATGCCATGTTCTTTGGAGGTGGTCCTCTTTGTGCAGAGTTTCTTGAGTTGTCTCCTGGTTTTCCATTTCTAGCTGATGATTTTCTAATTGATTTTGGACTTCTTGCCTTTTACTAATTGTATTCTTTTGGGTTTTAGCCCAGGCTTTGAATGCTACCTTGAGCCTCCTAAGTTTTTATTCCCAAATGAAAAAGGGGGATCCTCTAACCTTCTCATTCCAGATTTTGGCTACCAAGTCCTGGAAGCCTTCATTTTGGAGCCAGGCGGGGCTAAATCTGAAGGGGATAGGCCCTAAATTTATGTTCTGCAAAATCTCCAACAAGATTGATTTATGATCTGACACACTATGTGGTAGGATAGAAGTTGAGAGCGTTAGGCCCAAGAGAAGAAAGGAGCTTTGGACTAAGAACATGTCTAGCCTAGCAACAATATGCTCCGGTCCTATTCTCTTGTTTGACCAAGTGTATTTTCCCCTGATTGGTTTGGCATCCTCTAGCTCCCAATCTGACATGATATCTTCTACCCATTCCCTTACAGGGTCTCTCACAATGGACCCACCTTTTTTCTCGGCCGCAACGAGGGTTACATTGAGATCCCCCCCCCAATAATGATGTTTTCTAGGTCATTTGAGAGTAGAAAATCTTTAATTGAAGAGACTTACCAGTCGACCCATTTCTTTATGTAGAAGATTAGTGAAAATACAATGCATGCATGTTTCAGATTTTATTAGGTCATATTTCGTGGTGTCCCAGAGGGTACCAAGACCTCCTAAGGCGCCTCTTATGCTTACTGCTATTCCTTGGATTTTTTTCCAGAGGGCTTTTGTTGCTTGGAGAAAGTCTGGTTCTTCCATCTTAGTCTCCTGGATTAGAAGGATCTCGGTCTTGGACAGTCTGATTATGTCCTTGAGGGCTTCTTCCTTTATTCTACTGTCGAAACCCCTACAATTCTAGGAGTTTAGCTTCATTATTTGCCTGAGGGGGGGGTATGGGCTCCTTGGTAAGCCCTGGACTGCTTTCTTGTCGTTCTTACATTGATCAGTTGTCTGATTGTTTGTTGCGAGCCACTAAGGACGTCTTTGTAGGTTTCATTTTCCCTTTCTTCTTTCTTAGATTATCTTCCTCTCCCTGCTTTTTTGGGAGTGACAATGGAGTCGCTAGCGCTCATAGAGTCATTATCTGAGGAAACCTTTCCTAGTTCCACGTCTAGCCTACCTTCCTGCTCTGTGGTGGCATTTTCATGTGCCTCTTCCCTTTCGGGCACTGGCTGATCTCAGGCTCCTGTGGGAGTCTTTTCTTGCGATTCTAAATCAATTGGATGGGCTTCCTTTGGATCCTCTCTGGTCATTTTCTCTGGTTGCTCTTGATCTAGCCCTCTGAGTCTGTTCCCTGCTGTGGGATCCTTTGTCCGATTTCCATGTTCCTTGGTCTGTGTTGTGGTTGTATTTTCATTCCGAGATCCTTTTTTCTTGACTGATGTTTTCCCTTTTCTGGGCTGTTTCCATCCTTCTGCGTCTTCCTTCTCTTTACTAGAGCTTTTTGGGCAGGTGAGATCGGAAGAGCGTCGTGTAGGGAAAGAGTGTAGATCTCGGTG